>VZRO01005746.1:265534-278512 GCA_013397915.1 Daphoenositta chrysoptera
TCCGAGTGTCGGGGTGTCTGAGTGTCTGAGTGTCCGAGTGTCTCAGTGTCTGAGTGTCCGAGTGTCGGGGTATCCGAGTGTCCGAGTGTCCGGCTGTCCGGCTGTGCCGCTCTGTCCCATCCGCATCCTGGTCCCGCAGCGCAGCGCCCGGCACGGGCTCCTTCCCCCGCGGGCTCCTGGCTGGATGGGATTCGGAGGGTTTCTCCCGCTGCCCCAGCTCCGTCTGCCTCTCTCCAGGACAACGTTCCCGGACTGGCGGAGGAGGCTCCTGCGGACGCGAGCGATGGTCGCCCCCGGCCGTTCTCAGCTCTGCCCCGCTCTCTGCGCCCTGGCGCTGGCGCTGCTCGGGGATGTGTCCCGGGCCGTCCCCATGGACGAGCAGGATTATTACCTGCAGGAAATTACCAACAGGGATCATTATTACTCCTTCCCCTATCCCGGGGAAGAGTTTTTTCCTTTCACGGAGCAACCCGGAGAGGAAGGACCTATCCGTGCTGCGGAGACAGAGGAGCACCCGGGGTTCAAACCGAGCAGGAAGGAGTTAAAACAGAAGAAAAACAACAAAAAAGGAAAAACCGTTCTTGAAACGCCACCAGGTAACTTTCCACCTTCTCCTCCAGAGTTTGGAGCCTGCTGAATCTCACGCTGAGTGTGACTTTTAGCATTAATGAATATCCAGTTAATGGCAGTCTTGGTAATAATAACAATAAATGCGGTTGTGGTGATGATGATGACAACACATTAAATTTTAATATCCCACAGAACAGACCTGCAGAACTTCTACAGACTTTTTAACTCTTTCCCTTTCAACTAAAGAGATTATTTCAGAGTCGGAATGTGTTAATTCTGCTGTACTCTGGCTAGTCTGTGGACTTTTCTTTCTTAATTATTCTTAATTACAGTTGGCAACTGGCTTGCTGTGAAAGCTGCTGTTCTAGAAGAGAAAGAACAGAGACAGATTTCACAGTAAATGGTGATTATATATAGTGACATCTCACCTTATCCCTTGTCACTTTAATCTACGAGAGGTTTCTGAATTAATTTCACTTCTAAACCTGTGAGTTTCTCTGAGATTTCACTTTGAAGCCCTCCAGAGGAAGATATGTAAACAGAGATCTTCCTGGAAAAGGCTAAGCCCTAACAAGCTCAATTTAATTATTGACCCGTTAAGTAAAAAAATTAAACAGCATCAAAAATGCCTTATATTAAAACGGCCACCCTTAATTCCATATTCTAAAGTTTGCAGAAACTTGATCGGCTTTTACCACCCACTTGTTCCCATTAGCACCTAATTGCACCACCCCAAAAGAGTAATTTCTTTCTGTGTTCCCTGACTAGTAGGTGCTTCACTGGTTTGGGATACTTAGGAGTGAGTTTGGTCCATGAAGTTTAGAGTTGTAAACTTTGAGGCCAAATCTCACTCCCCTACAGCTGAACTTCCCTTTACTTTAGGAGGAAACTTCATGTTAATGACTGGGGCATATGGCACAAAATTTGTGATTTAGAGCCATCAGTACAGCAAAACAGAGGATCAGGGGTTGTAGAGTGGCTTTAACTTTGTCCAGTTACACCCAGCAGATAGCGAACAAAATACTTTAAATTTAATGTTAACACTAACTGAATTAATTAGCATTTGAGCAGCAAAGATACGGGCTTTTATCCTAATAAATAGTGATAAGAAGATGTAATTTCTGACATCTGGAAAATCATTTGTGGGGCAGGCAGAGTGGCTTGTCAGGGTAACTCAAGGCAGAAGTCAAGGGTGATGGCAAGTGCACCTTGGGGAGCAGAGACGTGAGACATCGTGTCCCTGTCCCCTCATCCGTGTCCCTGTCCCCTCATCCGTGTCCCTGTCCCCTCAGGGACCAGCAGCCAGGCAGCAGCTTCCCAGGGGAATGATACTGCCTGGGCCACCCCAAGGAGTGGCTTATCGGGTTTATTATCTCAGTATGGTCATTGCAGTCTACATGAGATCATCTGAGACTCTTCTTCTTTCAATGTGTTATTTGTTTATTTTTTTTAATTAAGGGAAAAAAGGCTCCGCCTTCCACCTCCACAGAGTGAATCAGGCGGATTATGACGGGACTGGGGGGAACCACTTCCCACTGCCAGAGGGCAGGGCTGGATGGGATTTTGGGAAGGAATTGTTCCCTGGAGGGCGGGCAGGCCCTGGCACAGGGTGCCCAGAGCAGCTGTGGCTGCCCCTGGATCCCTGGCAGTGCCCAAGGCCAGGCTGGACATTGGGGCTGGAGCAGCCTGGGGCAGTGGGAGGTGTCCCTGCCATGGCAGGGGTGGCACTGGATGAGTTTTTAAGATCCTTTCCAACCCAAACCATTCCATAAATTCGTGACCATGGGAAACACTTGGATTTTAAAGCTCTCTATTTAGGTAGCAGGTTTTTGATTCCTCAGTGTGGTGGAGACGATAGAGATTTCCACCCTGTGGTGGGATGTTCTGTGGTTCAGCTTTGCTTTCACCTTCCCTGTTGGCTTTTTCCCAATTTCCTCAGCAGTTGGAGGAGGTTCACACTTGCTCCAAACATGACAGTGATGAGAATAGAATCCAATCCACGAGGGCAAAGTTCATTTATCTTTACAGACTTGCATCTTCCTCGTTCTCCACCTGCTGCACTAGCACAAGGGGAGAGGCTCATGATGCACCACCAAAAGCAGCTGGAAACATCTCAATCCCTCCTTCCACAGCAAGTTTGGGCTCTTTGGACACAGCTGAGCTTCCCAGCTTTCACCAGCCACCTGCAATAAGAGGTTTCAAAGCCTCTGAGCTTTTAAAAAAAATCGCCAGAGGTACAATAAGCAACTGATCTCCTCCACCAAACTCCTTCTCCTTGGTGCAGGATATGGGTGATTGACATCAACTCAGCAAAGGCTGCTGGACTCATTTATATGGGAAAATTCAGTGGATTTCCCTGGGAGCAGCTGAACTCTTTTAACTGCAAGAGGTATAAATAAGCCCTGAGGTGAAGACCCAGCGAGGAGAATGGTCACTGTTTGTTACAGCTGGGAGTGAGAACAGGAGGGTTTTAGCAGCAAGTGTCAGGCAGTTTGAGCTGCAGTGTTAAAAGTTCTGGCTATGATATCTAAAGTTTCTCTTTTCTCCTCACCCAGAGGCAGGGAAGGGCCAGGTCCTGCCAGGGCAATAATTGATGCTTAGTGTCGTGTCCCCATGGCACCAGGGATCAGTTTGGAATGAAGATCTGAAAATCTGGCCCTGACAGAGAAGTTTCAATACTAACACATACCTACATTTACTCACGTTTGGATGTTGAGAGGCCAGCTAGAAGCAGCAATAACAGCTGTCAAACAGATATCAGTGAATAATAACCACAAATCTGGCTGGGTAAGGATGTGTGTTGTGCTTATTGTACACAACTGTGTTTATGCATCCCTCCAGAAGTGGAATTACTGTATTGGACGTGCAGTAAATAGCAAAATTTGGGGTTTGTGAGGCTCGCTGGCAGCCAGGACATGCGGGATTAATTAGTTGTAACAAACAATAGCCTGGCTGGGAGCTGGGATGGAGGAGGAGGAGGAGTGGGAATGTGTGGTTGCCCTTTGGCTGAGCAGCCGGTACTGATCAGCCCCAGCTTTGAATCAAAGTGGAAATCAAACGGAGCAGGCTCAAGGACATGGCACTAAACAGATGACACACACTCAATTTACTTCAGCTAATTACTGAAGGTGGCCAGAATACAGATATTTGCAATCTGTGAAATATTAATGTAGAAAGAAATCCAGTTGATGCCAGTGGGTTGGCAATTTCTTGTTTAAAATATTAGAATCAATATTTGGAAATACTCGATTCAGGTAAAAGTAAAAAGTATCAATTGCCTCTTTGCCCTTAAAATGCCTCATAAATTAAGTGGTACTAGGTCATCCTTGGAAGGCAAACAGTTGGATTGACAGGTTTTGTGTATATATACAGATTTCCATTTTCTAATTCCATCCTTGTTTGCATAGGCCTCTGTCCAAAGCCCATTCAAATCAGTGGAAAGAGTCTTGTTAACATCAATGTTTTTCTTTTATGAGGCTTTTAACAGTGTTTGTTATATGGTGCCTCAGCTACCATCTGTGGGGCAGATCCCTTCAGAGTCTGGGGGTCTGACTACAGGCAAAAATTCATCATCAAGAGATTTATGGGGCTGAGGTGCCCAAGAACACTCCTCAGTGTGGCCTAGATCTGCCACAATCAAGTCTGTAATTATTTTGATTTGATTTACAAAACTTAAACTTGTAGTTCTATTTCTGGCCATACCTCAATTCTGAATGCATTTAGAAAACAAAGGAGTAATATTATTTCAATGGCAGTGCTCAAAGTGGGGCCTAGAGCACATTTGTTCTGTATTTCACAGACCTCCCAGTGTTTGATCTCTGCACAACCCAACATTTGTCTGTGTTTAGCAATCAGGATTTCCTTTGTCTCATCTTATTTGGTGCTTTCCCCAGGCTTGATGAAACTCCTCAGATGCATCACTTTTTACTTGCCCCATATTTGTTTATTTTTCTTCAATGTTGCCACCTGTTCAATGATGCATTTCTTTAGGTTTTTGGTTTGTTATTTGTTTTTAATTCATGTAGTGCATAGGATGGGTCAGGTCCTCTGTGTGTGTGAGGAGGAGTCAGTAAGGGAAGGCAAGGAGAGGATGAAATGGACACAGCAAGCGACCATGGAAATTATCCTGCAGAAAGAGTTTGAATTTATAAAAAATAGACTGATAGTACTTCAACTGAGATGTTTATCAAGATAATGAAAGCTTGGAGAGAGATCAATGAGTGCATGAGGAGGGAAAGCTGAATCACAGGGATGTTATTCAGGAAAAACTGGAGATATTTTGGTGTGAAATGGGGGCGGAGATCTGACGGGTGTGTGAAGTTAAAAACATGACAGGTTTGTGGTGTTACTGGCATTTCAGTGGTGATTTTGTTCACTAGAAAGAAGAAATGAGAGAGTGACACATAAGGCATTGAACTGACAGCTGAAAGCACTTCAGAAGTGCTCACCACGATACACCAGCACAGAAATTCTCATGTGCTGGGTAACCCCAGTGCTGCTCTTTTCCAGTCCTTTGGTATCCCCTCTCTCAAACCTTCCCTCTCTGAGCAGCCCAGAGAAAGAGGAGCACTCCTGTGACCCAGAATACAGAATTTAATTTTAAAGCTTTTGCTTGAACTTCTTATAATAGGAACTTTTAAGAATGAACTTACTGGCCCTAGGTGGATATCCCATGAATTTTAATATGACCTGTATTACATCCTAATTGCCATGTTTGACAAGCAAAGATGAAAACATGTGGCTTTTAATGAGCTTTCTTTCATCTACCAGCCTCTATTTTCTCCTCAGCACTTCTAAAATATGTAGAATAGTGAAATGTTCACCACTCCATTTAAGAGCCCGTCCCTTAAAGAATGTCACAACAAAAGAGGACAAAGGATGACTTAGAACGAATAATGAGCAATACCCTCAAAATTGGCCAAACCTTTTTGATTAGCGTCGTTGCTTACCCATGGCTTCAATGAATAATGTAACATGAGAAAGAAAAAAATGGGAATAAACACATTTGATTATGCCAGGGAAAACCACTTTTAAAGATAATTTTTCCAGCAGCCTTCTCTGAATTCAACCTCATGTTTAAGATGAGAAAAATGTCTCTTTAAAAAAAACTCTTTAAAAAAGGGGATGATTTCACCGAATAGATTTTAATAGTCTGAACCTGAGCCTAGACTTGTTCCTGAAATGCCAGCACAATACGAGACACTCATTAGCTGAAATCAGTCCTGGTGTTTAATGTTATTATCTGTTCAGTGAGCTGGCTAGACAGGTCAATCCCATGGATCACAGCCAAATTTCACTTACTTCTTTTGGGTTTGGAATGAAGATTTCTGTCAGCTACGTGAACTTTGAGTTTGTCAGAAAGATGGAGTAGTGGAAGTAGAAGTTGTGGTGCAGAAGAAGTAATTTCCTGAATTTTCAGTATCTGAGCTGGGATTTTTAAGTCTTGCCCAATTCACTGTCTGTGTAAAAAGCAAACTACCAAAAGATTGGTGGTGTGAGTACAGAGTTGGGATTTTAGTGCCATGCTCACACAGTGGTTGCTTGTGATTTTATTGTTATTATGCAAAGGATGCTCTAGGTTTGGTCTTCTTGTCAGGCCTCTGGTGAGGTGAAGTCTTGTGGGATTATTCAGTCTATGGAAATACAAATATGTGCCTTTAACACTGGGTACTCAAGGAAAATGGGAACAAGCAAAGCTCTGATCTAGTCAGAATTACTAGCCTTTTAAAATGCACTTTTAAATTCAGTGCCCAGACAATGAAATGAGGATGTTCAGAGAAAACTGTGGCCAGCCCAAAGATGGGTCTCCACCACTGCTGCTGATTGTTTTCCTGACGAGGATTCCTGAGCCACAGATCACTGAGTGCCTCTGTCTCTGTCAGGGACAAGCCTTGTACCTCTGGAGCCTTTTTCTGGCTATTTCAGCTTCTAAAGGTGTTTGGTCGGGTGTTTGCATATCTAATCAATCAATGAGAAACACCTCCATTGAACCATTAGTAAAACACCCTGCAGTGTTAATTCACTACTTCTGATGCAACCACATTTATGATTTCCTTGTGGCACAGCAAAAGGAACATTTATGATTCCATTCCCCTGCGGTTTTAACATCCCAGTGTGGGCAAGAACAGGATATTCTGGATGTCTGCTGTGTGCTGGGAGGGATGGAGCACTATCAGAGAGGAGCAAGGCCTTTTATTCTTCGTGCACTCACCAGGAAGTGCTAAATCAACTTGACAGGTGTAAAAGGAAAACTGTTTCTCTTTTCTACCCGTAGCTAAAAATGGCAACGAAGAAAAGGTGAGAAAAACAAGAATAATGAAGAGATGCCAGATGGTGACTCAGGGAGTCAGAGTGCCTGTGAAGGCATCAGAGGAAGTGTGTGGGGATCACTGGAGGCATCGTTAGAGCACTTGGGCTTAGCTGTTAATCTCTCCAGCCCTGCTCGAATTGAGTTACAAAGGATATTCTGGTGAGCCTGCTGACAGATCTCTAAAGTCCTGCTTTGGGCATAAAATGTTTCCCTTCTGGTGTGGAACATCCTGGTGGTGGCAAGCAAGGCTTTGCAGCGTTTTTTTATGGGTTAAATGGAGACAGGGAAAGACAAGGGCTTCATTCCTTATTTGCTCAGTGATTTACATCGTTTTTCCAAACAAAAAAAGGCTTTAAAGTGACTTTCTGATTCTGAAGGGATGTTTAAAGGAGCTGTCTTATAAATGGGAATCAGTCCCAATACACTGTGAAACATATTTTATAGCAACACATTTGAAAGGATTACATGAGATAATATCACTGTTTCAGGGGTGGAGAAACTCATTTTACTCTTGGCTTAGGAAGAGTGAATCATTTCCTATTCTGACACATGAATGCCCCCCAAACCTGCACTGCCTGGGCTCTGTGGGGCTGCATTGCTGGGATTTGACATTGCAGAAAAGTGAAAAAAATCTGGCAATCTCCAGAGGACCACAGTGACTTCCAGGAGCTGTGATTCAGGACTGGAGCTGAGCTGATTTAGGAGTGAAAGTGCCCAGATCTGGGATTAATCTTCTGTTTCCTTGTGGTTATTTACCTGTAAACGTACAGGCCTGTAAATAATAGTAAATAATAGAATTTTGCTCCTGCTTTCACACAAGCATTAGCAGGATGCTGTAACTGCAAAATTGCTGCTGCATCCAACAGGCCAAGCAAGGAACGCAGTAAAAGTTGTGTGCAGAAGTCAAACATAGTTCACAGTTACATATCTTTTTACTTCTTTCAGCTACACATTGTATCTGCTCTCTAGTTTCTAGCTACTGACATAGAAAATATTACTTTCAAAGTGAATAGTGGAAGTGATTAATTGAGCTTTTTTTATGGGGGAAGTTAATTACTTACAGATTTATTTTGTGGTTTACTTTTTTTTAAAATGAATTGCCAGACAGATTTCTTGTGTGACTATACATCAGCCTGGGGCTGCTGGGGAATTATTTAAGGTATGTACCTGGCAAAACTGTTCTCCTTTAATCAGCATGATTCCCAAATACCCAGTTCAACTAACAACACAACTGACATCTTCATGAAGTTGATGTTAAAAAATTATGAGTGTATCTATAGTTATAAACTTAAAATAGATGGGAATTTTGGAAGTTCCACAATGGGACTTAGATGGATAAAGCATCTATTTGTGTTGATTCTTTCTTTTGGACCTCAGCAGCTCATCCAGACAGTGGCTGATAGACCTTCCTAAATATGATTTTCTGGCTTAGATTATGGGGCTTGATTGCTTCCTGTAGATGATTTCTTCCTCAGTCTCTCACATATCACAGATTCAGTAGTTTTCTTGTTGTTTCCTTTCATTTTGGCTCTACAGGATTAGTCCTCCTGGTCGGGACCTAGAAGAGACCCTGAGGGGGAAGCCCAAATGTCCCTGCTTGTCTTCAGGAGGTCTGCAGCCCCCATTGTCCCCAGATTTGCTTTTTAGCTGTTTCCTCATTTGAACTTTGGAAAGCAAAGCAGCCTCCTATTTCCAGGGATTTGTGTTTGACAGGGGAGCTCAGAGTGAGGCCGAGCATCCCCTTCCTTTTCCACACCCAGGATTTACAGAAATGCTGAGCCCATCAATCATCCCGAAGTGCCTTATTTGCAGTGGGAGCAAACTGAAACCCATCTTTCTCCCTCTTTCCCAGAAAACAGAGTATTTTTATGTTCTCCCCTTCAGAGATACGGTGGTTTATGGTGACAGGTTTACGGCTCCTCACGACTTTCAGGGTGCTCCTAAAACCTCTGTCAAAGGAAGGGGACAGTTCAAAGGATCTTGGCAGAGCTGATCTCAGACCTGGCTGTCAGCACTCCCTGCACCACGGGTACAACCACCCTTTAGGCCAGATTTGGTTCTAACACACTCTTTTTTCCCCCAGCAAGATAATTTTCAATAGTGTAATGAGTTTTCCCCATGCACAAGACAGAGAATGTCTGAAAACAAGGGACCAGACCTCAACCTTCCCAAAAATGTTTCACTGACTGATAAGAGAAACTGCAATTTCAGCCTTTCATTTGTGATTGCCTAAAAGTAGAACTTCAGCCCTTGACAAAGTGATTTTTCTCCTTTTTGCCCTTAATTGCTTATGTACTGAAAAATACTGTTAAATGTTGGACTTCATGATCTTGGAGATCTTTTCCAACCTTAATGATTTTGTGATTCTAAGTTCCAGAAGACATTTCAGAAACAGTTAAAACTGTGATTGGCATCACAAGCTGGATGGCAAGTGCCCTATCCCAGAGGACAGACCCAGCTTTATCCCAGAGTATGCAGACTGCACTGTCTTTAAATTCCAACCAAAAATTCCACTGAGAGCTCTGCCAAAAGTAAATCTGGGCTATAAATGGTCTGTATAGATGGCTGGTGGGGAGCTTGGAATTTCCCATGGTAAATCTGGAGTGGATTTGGATTTGTTGCAGGATGGGGCTGACCCAAGAACACGGGGATGTGTCCCAGTCTTCAGTGCATGTCCCTGGAGCAGGAGGCTTCCCCCAGGTCTGCTGGGGAGTAGAGGGATGAGGAGAGGAGTAGCCAGGCCCAGCACACACCCAGCTGAGACAAAGAGAGAAGTGTCTGACAGCTCTTCTGGGGGATATTTTGTTCCTCAGGCTCCTCTGGATAATTTTGGATCCCAGCAGAGGACTGCAGTCCAAAACTCCTGCAGGCTCCCCGGATGAGTGGCTCACATCTAGTCCAGTTCCTTTGCATCAGGTGTTTCATTAGATACATGGGAGTGACAAAAAGGGTCCCCAAAATTGTGGTTCCACCTGGTCGTGGAACAAAGGATTGGGGAATCATATTCAGAGTCAGAAATGTGAGTGAACTCTGAGTGCTCTTCCAAAGCCCTCTTAAAATGCTGACAAAGTGAGTCCAGGTACTGCAGAAGCCAGGAGATGGATGAAAGACAAGAACCTCAGAGAAGAAAATGGATAAATTCCTCAGCTGCCAAACTTGCAGGAATGAGGGCTGAGGGTTCTGAGGCTGGTAGCCTGTGGAATACAAAATCCTGCTGACACGTCTGATTTATTCCATATTCCAAATAAGTACTTGGCTTTTTTAAAGTGCTTGAATGCAAGTCAAATGGCAATCAGACATGTAGACCCCCTGCTCTCTTACAAGAGGAATAAAATGGGAAACTTTTTAAAATACGATAAAAAAATGCTAGTGTGGAGTTAGTGCAGATAAAGTGCCACAGAACTCTTTGAAAAAGTGGAGAGAAAATAGCACAGAACTTTTCGTCTGCAAGTCTTTCCATATTTCTGCTCATTAATCCTGAATCAGATTTTTTCCCTTTCCAATTAGAAAGTTGAAAAATGAGGAGTTTTATGCTCAGGGAAGCTTGCCTCGAAGCTTTCCCTATTCCATGGCTTTTCAAGTGCAGAATACCTACAGAAAGAAAATACTTTTGGCTCTGTGGATGGGAAGGAGGATGGGCTCTCCAAGGCAGCACTGGAGCTAATAAGTCCCAAATCATGACCTGCACTTTCCACATTAACACGTGGATGTTTTGCAGTGGAGATGAATCTCTTGGTGGCAATGTGGGCACTTTTCTCCAGGGAAAGGCTGTTAAACCTCACTGGGAACTGGTAAAAATTAGAGTTTATCTGAATGCCCTCCTGAGCTCTCCTCCTTGGCTGCACAGGCTGGGAAATGCATTGCCCTCACCTTGGATTTTTGGGCTTCCACCCTGGAGCAGGCAGACGTGAATGCATTCAGTTTTATACTCACTAATAACTCACATTCCAATTCATTTGGAGCTCCTGACACACTTTGCTTTGAACCAGTGATTCTGTGATTATGAGCCTTGGCTGGACCACGGCTGAATTGTTAAACAAAGCAGAAAAGATGTTTGGACAGAATGAATTTTGGGAATCTTTTGCGGGCTGCATAAGGCTGCATGGCCGTAGGAGGCTGGAATAGGGAGAAAGGAGCTCTGAACACTCAGTGATTTGGGCTGGAGAGGTGCCCACCCTCGGAGATGTTTGTCTGAACCTTGCTTGAACTGCTTGATCTCCTTTGCTTTGGAGCTGGAGTTTCACACCCACCTCGCAGCTGAAGCTCCAGTCCTTCCCTACAATCCTCTCAGAGATACCAAAAGCAGCGTCTTTCTCAATTTTAGCATTTCTCTTTCTGCAGGCAGGAAGCTCAGGGCCTTGAGAAAATGCTGAGTGTTCAGAATTTTAAAGGTATTAACCAAGCTTTTAAATCCACAGAGTCCTGGTGCTTGCTTGGGCTGGAGGCATTCTAAAATTTATTTATTGAGTGATTTCCCTAAGCTGACTTTTACATTATTACTTTGAAGGCAGATGGAGAGGGGGAAGTTGAACAGAGAGACTCTGGTATGTCCAAATTTCATCTTCACAACGGACACATGGAAGCTAAAAAGTCACCGCAGAGCTGAAATCTTTGGGAAGATGAACAAAAACTCAAAGAATAACACCTGAAGAAATGTGGGGAAGGAAGAGCCTGGCTGCAGAGAGGGCTTTCTGAGCTCCTTAAAAATCCTGCCTTTCTCTAGAGTTACTTTAGGGAGGAACTGACTGCCTTTGCAAGCTGGGCTCTGTCCTTAGATTTTCCATGTTTTCCAGTGGGATTCCAGTGGGGTTTGTGTCCCCTTGCTGAGCCCAAATGCCAGAGACCTCCCCCCAAGGGAAACATCTCTCATGCACCCCTACAATTCCTCTACTCTTTTCTTCCTTATTTATTTCTGGGATTTGGGTTTTTTGGTTGTTGGTTTTGTTGGGGTTTTTTTAATGAAAGAGGGTAGTCACGCTTCAATCCAGACCTGGATTTGATTTTCTCAGATCTCAGAGATTTAGTTATTTTTTGAAATGTTGCTTCTTGGTGCTTTGAACTCTTAAATCCTTTGCTCTCAGGGTGCTTCTCAAGGGTGCAACAGCTTGGACATAGTGGGCTTTAAAGTAAAGAAGAAAGCTCTGTTTATATGAGTTCCTAAATCCTTCGCTTTTCTGCATTTCTGGATATATCCAAAGAACCTCTGGTTATTTTCTGTGTGCACCTGGCCAATTTTTTATCCCTTCACTGAAGCAGTTTTCCACTGTTTGGGCATTTAAATGTTACTTCTGACGTTTTAGTTCTGTCTCAGAGCTGCCCATCTGAGAATGCACAGTCTATCAAAATAATAATCAGTTAAATAAAAAAGAGTAATTAAGTGAGAAGCAGACAACCCAACCAAACTTACTTTTTCTTTTACTCTGCTCTAGAAATTACAAACTGATTCCTTTTTAAGGGTTGGGAAGGAGTACAAAGCTTGAGTTCAGGTTAATTGTAACCACACAAATTTCCTCTGGAATCACTGTCTGAGCAACAGCTCCAGGCACTGTGATAACTTCTATGCCTTATGAGAATTGTTTGGGTTTATTAATTTCTCCTATTATTTCATATGAAATAATAACAACAGATGTGATGCTAGGAAAAAAAGTATCAATGTCTAAACTTGCTAGAGCAGACACACCAGGTCTTCATAAAACTCAGACCTTACACTTTATAAAAGGTTTTAAAACCAAGTTGGATTGGTTTGAGGTATTTCCTGTCACAGGCTCCTTATTTAGGTCGAGTATTTATCCCAGATGTGGAGCCTGGCAGAGGGCTGGGCAGGGAGGGGCACCAGGGTGACAGCTCTAACAGAGCCTGGGGCTGAGCAGTGGCTCCCAGCGATGCTCCCTTAGTGCTCTGGAGGAGAAGGGCTGGGAATTCCGAGGGGTGAGGGTTGGTTTGGCAATCCCAGACCATCTGTGAGGGTGTTGCTTGTGCATGGAGCTGTGTTTGTTCAAACTTTATTGTCACTGATGCTTTTCCCTGGTCTTAAAATGAAGGGCCAAACAGGGTTAGAGGGGAAAAAGGTTTTTTCCCTGGGTGTTTATTGCAGCCCC
>VZRO01005746.1:278979-330397 GCA_013397915.1 Daphoenositta chrysoptera
TTCTTCTTCTTCTTCTAGTATGCCGTATTCTGCAGTAAAAGGTGTCTAAGAGTTTTTGGATGAAAAATTCCGCAGTTCCTGTATACGTGACTAAAGCATTTGTCTAACATTGGTAGAAAAGTGAAAATATCTTTTATTTTAAGTTTTAATTGGATGATTTACCTTTAAGAAGGCCGTGTTATCTTGATAAGGGGGCATTCTGCTGCATTCTCTGTGGTGTGCTGTGTCTGGGTCATGCTGGTGACTTTACTTCTCTGATAAGACTTAATAAACTATCTTAAAGCAGAGAGTGCTGAAAGTTTCTTTAGAATCACTCCCCCATCAGGGGAAAACCTGGCTTAGAGACACAGCTAAGTCAGGGGCTGGGGTCCACAAAGGAGGATAAAAGAAAAGACAAAAAATCATCATGGCATCATCACCTCCGAGGAGCAGCACATTGCTGGGAAGATTTCAAATCAACAAGGATGAGTTTTTCCCGAGGCAGCGGAGGGGGATGGATGATCAGGTCAGAAGGATGATCCTGTACCACTCACCCAGGCCTCGCTGCAGATACAGACTGCTGCTAGTCTGCATTCTGTTGGTAATTGGAGTATTTTTAGTTTTAATGATAAAAATATGAAAGATGACATCTCAGCTCCCAGCTAAGCTGAGTAACGACTCTGGGCTGCCTAAAGGCACAGCTCATGCTACTTCATCAGCCTGGCTCTGGAGTTTTCTGGCTCCCATCAGGAGCTAAGACAGAAAGCTAAACTGAGTCAGAAAGCTCCACTGGTAGAAAACAGCCTATGAAACCCAGAACTGAAGAGCCAAGTGATTCTATCCCCATCCATGATTTACTCGTGTTAGGCTTTGAGCTACATCAGCAAAGGAAGTTCATGCATCTGTTTCAGTATCATTCTCAACTCATTTTCTGCCTTGTTGAGAAGTAAAAAAATACGGTTTTGTCTGTGCTGGAGCTTAACTGGATTAAAATTTGAATAACATTAAGTGGAACTGACTGGGAAGCAGCTGATTCCAGCCTTTCTCAAGTGTAAATTTGGCACTTGGGAGTGGAGGTGACTATAGTAGTGGGGATAAAATTTAATGGCTCGTCACTACTAATGAGAACAATTCAGTTGCTCAGGTTTTTCCTGCTCTGTGTGTGTGGGCTTCCTGTGTATTCTCAGGAGAGTGAGAAGGTGAAAGCTGGGTGATACCAGAGTAGTGCCATTTATTCCAGTGGAATTGGACATTTCCAGAGGATTTCTGAAGCTGTTCTTGTTTATCTCAGCCCCAGGTGAGTGATTCTGAGCCTCAGGGTGGAGCATTTACGGCCCCTTTCCTGTGTCCTCCCACTTGGATACTTCCTCTGGGCCACCTCAAATCCATGTTTTGCTCCAAAAGCATGGCTGTGTTGCAAAATCCTCAAGAAACAGCCAGAACTCCCAGAAAATGTACATTTCTGGCACCAGGAGTTATGGATACTTTCCAGTTTATTTATATTTAAGGAATTTCATGACCACGCTGTCACCCTGCCCAGTGAATGTGCTATACCAACTATGGATATATTGGATATATTTCCTGCTGTATAAAATTCCTACTACAGCTCTCATGAAGGGGATGTGGAATAATTGCACCACAAGCCAGTTTTGTACTCATACAACTTCTTATATATTCATCCTGTTTTTGGTAAAATGCACTCAAATGGGATTTGCTAATATGGTTAAACTTGAGCACTTCTAAGGTGTCTCATTTATTGAGCCAGGGTTGTATCTTGATCAGAGCTATTTCTGCCTTGGTTTTGTACTTGTTAATGGTATTCCAAGTTTCAGAGTTTGTTTTTAATGGCTACAATTAATGCTCTTAGTGTAGAATCTTTGCTCTTGCACTACACCTCACTGACCTGGTATTTTTAGCTATTTCGGGCATGAAGATGTGTTTTTAATGGTAATTTTTGTCCTATACCCAGCCATTGTGCAAGTTTTATGTCTCAGTTTTGTTATCCGTTTTTTGGCTAAGTCTGTTTGTTTGGCTCTGGAAAAAAGAGGATTGTTCTCATTTTTGGTGGCTGCACTCAGTTTTGTGGCTTTAGCTGGAATTAGAGAAAGTCTTCACTCTGGGCTTCAGAAAAAAACATCGGAGAAGACATTTTAAAATTATTAGCACAGAATTCAGCCTTTGTCAGAGCTCATAATAAAAACTTAAGAATTGAGATTATATTTTTCAGGATGGATTTCTTTTTGGCCTTTAAAGATAATATGTTTTCTTCAGCGTGATTAAATTAAACACTCTGTAGAGAGAGGGAAGATCTTTTCAGGTGTGGGTACCAATGGGAGGGACCCTTGTGCCACGTCACAAATCCCCTTCTCTGCCAGGCTGGTGGCAGCAGAAGGCAGCTCAGGGAACGAATGTGATGTCTGGAGTTTAGATGAGCCTCTTGAGTCTGAAGGCTTGGCCAGAAAACTCCCAGGCACTCTGGAAACTCCTGCTTCCAGCTGTGCCAGGAATAATAGAAGCTCTTCCTGCTAAATGTTTGGTTGCATCTCGAGCCAGCCACAACCTGGGCTTGTGAGAGAGCAAAAATGTGAAAAGTAATGAAAGAAAGTGAAAAAGTGTGTTTTCTGAATCTCATTTGGTAACTGAATCTCATTTGGTTTCATGTCAGACCCGGCCTAAAGAACTCAGATAATTCTTAATTTATTCTTCTCTGTTTTTAAATCTTCAAGAGCAATCATAAGAATGAGTGTGTGGTGCAGTGCTGGGATAAATATTTCTTCCTGAGATAAGCCCCTGATGTTGAAGACCTCACTGCAGCATTTGTTGGTTGTCCTAGAAAAATCTACAGCCTTAATGATGCAGCATTAGCCAATAATTAATGTGCTCTTAGGATAGGAAATGTTGGCATCTCCTTAATTCTTTTTTTGATCTTTGGTCTGGGACTATAATTCAGTGTTTTAACTTCTGTGCAGGGGATTTGTTGTAAGTGCACTTTGCTTGCTTTGCTCTCGTGGTGCTCTGGGATTGGGTTTTTCAGAAAAAGTAAATAAAAGCAAAATGTGAGTGTTTGAGGAACTTTGACCTGCCTCGAGATGCTGCTTCAGATGATCTGGGGTGTAGGGTGGTTGGGGGCCTGAATTCAGGCCAGAAAAGAAACTTGTAATTGTTGTCAGCAGCACTTCAGGTATGAACAGAGTCAGAAAATCGCTCAGACTGAAATCCATGGATGTTTTTCCAGGGAAAAGCTGGGCCATAGCAACTGTAGAGAGTGAGTCATGAACATCTGTGGGAATTTCACACTTCCACCACCACATCATCAAAACACAACATTTAGAGACCACATTTGCACCACCTCAATGCCCTCATAAATAAATATAAATTATTTGTGTTATATAGATATATATAGAACAAACTGTTTAGAAAATGGAAAACTTGATTTTGTTTAACTCAGCCCCTACAAAGGCTGTCCATCACAGAAAAGCAATCAAAAGATATTTTCAGCAAGGTGAAGGTTGCCAGAAATGAGCTTTTACTTTAATTTCACCTTGCAGGTGCATTGCAGTATTAAAGTACTTTGCATGCCTGTGACCTGAGCATAACTTTAGCCACAGAAATTAGACTGCCTGAGCTCCCATTAAAAGTTTCTGCTGTTGGAAGATGAATTATCAACCACACTTTTCATAGGTAAACCTCTAAATTTAGCTGCTAGGGCAAAATTTATGATATTGGCCTCATTAGGAAGTTTTGTGCAAGACCATAAAGACCTAAGAATAGTATAAATAGTGTAATGAGCATTAAAGTCTTAATTCTCACAAAGTATACACTCATTTTTGTGCTTCATTTACCTGCATCAGTAGCTTCACAGTTTTGCATCCTAACTGCGTGTTGAAGTGTTTTGTTTAAACAAGACTTAAATCCTCTGTCTTCCCGTGGGACAGGAGATTGTCAGAGTGCACAAAGCTGATATTTCTCCTTTTCCAGATCCCAGTATCTCTGCTCACGGGGAGTTAGAGCAGCACAGACTGGTAGGAATTGAAGAGGATTATAGGTATGGCTCTTAAAATAGGACTGAGGAGGAAACCTGATGCTTCTCTCTGCCCTTCCATTTGAACAACTGAACGTATTCCAAAACTGATGGAAAACACTCTTTAAATAAAAGAATAGTTTGTATGCTTTCCCTCTGAAAGAGGAGGACAGAATGATTTCCCAAATGCACCTTTATAAAGGCAATCTGGGCTTATCTGGCAATCTTTATTTAGACCAGGAGGAAATAAAATAAATGAATAATTTAGGCAATAGAGATGAACACAAGTGTTTTCCTTGCCCTGCTCGTGCATACATCCCGTGGAACTGTTCCTAAGGATGCCTGCTAAAACATTTGTGTGACACAGAGCTGCTAAAATTGCAGCTCAGCAGCTGTGATTGTGCTGCAGGAGTGAAGGAAACCAAGCTGGCTCTGCAAAAGAGGGGTTTTGACCAGAGCTTCAGTGGAAGATGCTGCAGCAGTAGGACAAAGCCATGGTGAGGATGAAACTGCTCTCAAACATCCCCACACAGGCTGAGACTGCAAATCGAGCCCTGCTGGCTTGAGGAGGGAGCTCAGCAGCACCTTCGGGTACTGCTCTTGCTAGAGGCAACCCTAAAACAAGAGGTAAATTCAGATTTCAAGAGATGAGGCGGTGGCTGAGGTAATCCCTGGGTGATTCTCCTGCTGATTTTAAGGGATGGGGTTTCTGATGGTGCCCTCAGCTGGGACTCAGCCCCTGGGAGGAGGATAATTGACAATAAAGGACACTGAGATGCCATTTAGCACTGCTGTAGGAAAGCTGTTCTGGAATGGAAACCTCCCAAGAACACACTTCCACAGACAAACGTCGTTGAGTCTGAATCCACGCCTCGTATCTTTTCACAGCCTGGAATTAACTGATTTGATCCAGACATCTTATTAATGGCTTGTTTCTAAACTGAATAGCTACCCATGGCTGCAAATCACACATAAAATCATGGCTGGACATGGGCCAGGAAGGAAGAAATGTCCACAACAGCCTCTTCCCTGCACCTGCAAGCTTAATGTTTGCTTTTCATTACTCTAAACCAGAAAAGCTGTAGGTGCATTTTTATTTTGTTAGTAAGTTCTTATGTGCATAGGATGAGCATTTCAATGTCTCTCAAAGCCACAGCTGAATTCTTTGTGTTTTATAATGATTAAATTTTCAGCTGGTTAAAGAAACAACCAAATAACTGGGTCATTTCCAGCTGGAGCCATTATGCAATAGATTCACACAATCTCTGATCATTCCTGCTGTCCAATTTCTGCAGCTTCCCTGAGGTTTTTTCAAACTGGCATGGAAAATACAAAATCATTAGGACGGTCTTACTGATTGGGTGGCAATTTTCATTGTTACATGAAAGATTTCTTCAAGTGAAATAAAATAATATTAAAGCAATACTTAAAAAAGTAAAGTTTTTATGAATGCCATAAATCAGCTTCTTTTCCCATATGTTTTTCAAAACTAGGCTGTCCTGGTTATCTCCAGTAGCTTTATGAAGCAGGGGACACACACCCCAACAAAATAATTTATCCAAAATTAAATTCACAGTATGACTCAGGATTTTTTCTTTTTCAGGAGTGAAATGGCAACTTCAGGTGGATTTTTTTGTATTACAATCAATAAATTTGAGTTAATCAGAAGAGGCCTTACTGAAAAGTTGTTCCCCACCATCTCTGTACATTACAAATTGTTGTTTTGCTCTACATGCTCCTCATTTCATCCCTTCATTGAGGCTGGGATTCATATGCACATGGAAAACATTTATATTCCTAAAGTGTTAATATTCAAATAATATGGCTATAAATAGAAGACATAATTTTACTTAAAACTAAAATCAAAGGTCTTCTCTAGTGGAAAACTGCACAAATTCCATATATCCAAGCTGCTGCAAACAACAGTCTTGATGATTCCAAGGATATCACCCCCATGCAGAGCTGCACAGATGGAAACCTCTAAAGGTCTTGGAATGCAAATCCTGTTACTCTGCTCCCAGTTTGGGATGGCCACTGGAGAAAGAGGAGCCAACAGTGGAGGAAATTATTTTCAATAATTTTCAGTCAAGTATTGGAGCAAAATATTCAGGTTTTATTCTTATCAAGATAAAAGAAAAAAAATTGATTTAGCGAGTTAGTGAAGTCACAGCTTAAAGTCTAGAGAAAGCAGGTGTTCTACTTATTTATATGGATAACTGTAAAAAAAAAATAAATTCCAGAATGCTGCTGAATTGGTGGTAAAGACCCTCATGGTTTCCCTTGGAATGCTGTAAGGCTTGAGCAGGCTGGGAAAGGACAGAGTGTTGTGAAGGATGCATTGCAGAGTTTTCACCAGAGTTACCTGTTCTGCCTGTTGCAGCCCCTGCCTGCTCACACAGCCTTGGTTTCATTGACAGCCCCTGCTAAACTGAGCATTTCCTGATGTTGGCCTGGTGATCTGATGGGTTCATAGACAGCACAA
Source organism: Daphoenositta chrysoptera (assembly GCA_013397915.1). NCBI lineage: Eukaryota > Metazoa > Chordata > Aves > Passeriformes > Daphoenositta > Daphoenositta chrysoptera. The sequence continues at coordinate 285,462 of VZRO01005746.1, forward strand.
GTAATTCATCCTTGAAAAATAAAGAGCAGTCAAGCGCCTTTCTCTGAGATCCATATGAATATTTTTTGTCTATTATGGAGCTTCAGTTTTTCTAGAAACAGAGATAAACACCAAAGTACTCAAGGAAGTTTTTCAGCCTGGAAATACCCATCTTGCAGCCTGAATCCACAGGCAACCCAGGAATTTTGCAGCTTTATAGTAAATTAATAACATTTAATTCTGAAAAAACCCAAACCCACTTCCTGTACCTGCCTGGGTAGGTGAATGTCTCTGCAGGAAACCTCAGCCTGCTCTGACAGGCAGCTGCCAGGCTCAAAAATAGTGCATTTCCTACAGATTTCATCACAATAGGGTTTTGCACAGCAGAGAGCAGTGATGGATAGGGGCTGTGCCTGTGCATCCTATGGAGCAGGGATGTGACACCTGGGGTGGCTCCACAAACCTTTGCTGCAGGTTGGTGGCAGAGAACAGGATGTGAAACACAGAGACTTTTCAACTTTTCTTTTATAACACCTAGCAGTACCTGTAGATTGCTCCCTGGCTTTGGTAGGTGCAGCATAAACATTGAATTAAATGACATTTTCTGAACTGAGCATGCAAAAGCAGCTTGCTTTTATTTTCAGCTCGCCTTTATTTTCACCTCAGACGGGAAGTTCTGGGTAACTTTTGAGTGTGGGGAATGTCAGGGTTGTTCACAGAGGAAAATACACCAAAGTGCCAAAGCACTCTCAGGATTGCACCATGAGATTGATTTCCAAACCTCTCCTGGTCCTCTCCTGAGGACCAAACTTGTTAAAAAAGGCAGGCACTTCCCAGCTTTGTAATTTACTCCCAGCAGAGATCTGTCAGAGCCCGAGACTTCTTCCATTTGGACTAGGATGAAAGATGCAACACTCTATAAGGAAATGCAATTAAAACAATCAGACAATGAAACCAAAATCCTCCCAGCTATTCCTTCCTCTGGCTTTCCTTGTACATCCTGTCTCTTCTCTGTTTTGGATAATTGAATTGAAAGCTCTTTGAAATGAGGAGCTGTCTACATTTTAGCTTTTATGTAAGACTGAGCTCACCGTTGGTACTTCAGAAAATACATTCATTTTTAGCATTTGTCTTTAGTACCTCTGAAGGAGACGTTTGGCCCTGGATTTGGGTGAGAACTCTCCTAAGGATGAGCGAGGAAATAGCAGCGTGAATTGACAGCATGTAACATTTTTCCTGAGGGATTTTAGTCTGTTGTGAACTAAGGAGGAGTCTGGCACATCTCGTGTCTTGCCAGTTTTGTGCCTAATAATACAAAACTGCTCCTGAATTTTGGACCCAGGCAGGATGAAGTTCTCAGGTGCATTCCCACTGCCCAGGGCAGTGCTGGAGTCCCCATCCCCAGAGGATTTAACAGAGGTGTGGATGTGACCCTTGGGGACAGCACTGGTGAACACGGCAGTGCTGAGGGAATGGTTGGGCTTGATGATTTTCGAGGGCTTTCCCAGCATAAATGATTCTTTCACATTTTGATAACCTCGTGACATTTTGGTGAGGGATTAAAAAGCCAAACATTTCCCTGCTAATCACGAAACAGAATTTTCCCAACCTCTCATCTTCCAAAACCAGAGCTCCAAGCACTGGTTTGCTAAAATAATGACATTTTCTTCTCTGTCCTCAAGGCTGTGCAGAATTTGGGGCTTAGAGACATGGTCCTTGGTTCAAAATTGCTCTGTTTGTGTTAATCACCCCCTCTGCAGAGCTCAGCTCTCCAGGCCCCCAGACCTCTGTAACAGATGCTGTTGTGCACCAGGAGGAACTCTGAGTGAAGTTTCCAGAACAGATTTTAATTAGAAACATAACTTCATACAGTAGCTTGGAATGAGTACAGGGAGGGAAAAAAAATCCAAGGAAGAGATGAAAAAGAAAACGCCAAAAAGAAAAATAAAAGAGCGTTTTAGTGGTGTTTTGTGCTGAAAAGCACTTGACAGGAAATACTGTGTAAAACTGAAGCACAGGGCAAGCAGTGATAGCTGTCTGAGCCCCTGAAAATGGTGTAAATCTGCATTGCCTCGTTGATTTTCCAAGAGCTGCCATTTCTCATTGCCCTCAGCCCTGCTGTGCTCGTTTATCCCAGGCAGGACCCCGGCCAGCTTGGCACTGCCGAAATCCAGAAACTTTCAATACTTGTTTGTTTTGTGTTGAGTGGTTTTTTTTTTTTATTTTTCCTGTTTAATTAAAATTTAATCAATCTTTTGTTTTGTAGATTGCCCTCCACTTGGTCTAGAGACATTAAAAATTACTGACTTCCAGCTCCATGCCTCCACAGCGAAGCGCTACGGCCTGGGGGCCCACCGGGGAAGGCTCAATATTCAGGTAAAACCCATTTTTCTCCTAAGTGGCAGAATGGCTCCAGGTTGTGCTGCTGAATAAAGAGAAGCAGTGGATAGTTATTGGTTCTGACTGCTTTGTCAGCTCGTGTTGTGCAGATGGAGGGGAAGCACTGGCACTGTGGAAGTGAGGGGGTTTGATGGATAACCTTTGGGTTCGTGGGCTGGTCGGGAAAATCTCCAAACTCGGTGTGCAAATCCAGACAGAACTCCGTGAGCAAAGGTGGAGGCAGCTCCTTTCCCAGCTCCAGGAAATCATCCCAGCTCCCTTCACAACTGGAAGCTCTCACAGCAAGTTGCTTTTGCCTTGTTGTTTGCTTGTAGTTAATGACAATGGTTAATTGAAAGTGTGGTTTCAAGTGAAACCTTTTCCCTAAGGCAGTTTTTTTTCAGAAGCAGTGATTATACCATCCAAAAAATGCTTCAGTTCAGGACTCTCTACCATACAATCCTGTTTAGCTTCTTTTATTTAAGATTAAAAACGTGTTTAGGTGCTTTGTAGGGCCAAATTCCATTTTCCCATTTCTCATGTTTCTGTTTCCCACTTTATTATTACCGCTGTTCTCTGCATTACAGTCTGCCTAGATTAAAAATGCTACTTTGCATGATAAAGCACAACACTCAAAGTTGTAAACAGGATATTAGCACCAAGCCAACAGTCAAAAATTTCCGAAGTTTATTGAATTTGTTTGTTATCTTTTATTATTAGACCCCTCCATTTGTTTTTTTTTTCTCCAGTTGAGCAGGTTTCATGGTCAGGGGGCTAAGGCTGGGACTAGGAGGGATGGAAGAGGGATCCCCCTTGGTTAAAATCCCACTGTGCCTCTGCACAAACAGCTCTGAGCTCCTCTCTGGGGAAAATACCTGCATACCCCTCCTGGGTTTTATTTCAGTGTTTGTTTTAATGTGTTAAGGTTGGTCAGAAAGCTCGGGAAACCCTTCTGGAAAAGCTGGGGGGGAGTGGCAGGCAGCCAGCACAGGGGTGGGAGTGGGCTCTGCCTTCCCTGCCCAGTGTGCAGGTACAGGGCTCTGGGCAAGGTGAGCTCTCACCTGCAGCCTTTTGAGATCCCACTGAGGTAGTTTGCTGCTTAACTTGATATTTTCTGCTAGGAAAAAACCCCTCATGATCACAAAAGTGGAATGGGGATGATATTCAGGGGGGGGTTCTAGAGGAATGTTGAGTTATTTTATTACAGCCTTGTTTATGTCATGGCATAAAAGCAAGGACTGTGGTGCAAACCTCTGAGTTCTCTGTTGGTTGTGGCTACTTATTTTTCATGCTGCTGTTGAAATTCAATTTATTTAAACACAAGACCACGCTGGTTTAGAGCAGGAGTCCATCCAGTCCTGTCATCACCAGTACTGTGTTAAAATAAATAGAGAGGTTATAAATAAATATATCATATATATATAATAAATAGTGTTACTCATGGCTGATGTTTCCTCTAAATAGAATCTCCAGAGAAGCCAAGGGCACAGTCTTTACTGGGAAGCAAAGCAGAAGCAAAATGCCACTCACCTATTCCTGAAATTTCCCAAAGCTTGGATTATTAGACCAAATATGACCCAAAGCTTTTTACCCCTGCTGAAACTATAAATAGAGTGATTCCCTGACCACTTAGGGTTACTATTATGGCTGGCACTGTTAAAAGAATCGGGTTTGCCTTTATTTTTCTTTACAAACAATTTTCTTTGGGCTTCATTAAAAATGAATAGGACTAAAACTTTTCTAAAGCTAGAATCTGCAGGTCCCTGTCACTGGGCTTTCAGTGCTTCGTTTTACTCTGCAGGAAGGTTTCTGAATTTCATATTTAGAGGGAATTTGCTTCTAACCAGGGGCAGGTACTGCAGGTGGCTGATGTGCCAGGTGGGTAATGAGGTCCCTGGTGATTTCTCCTGCTCAGCACAGGAGGTTCCAGCATGCTGGGAAAAGGCAAGAAGCACTGGGAGTTAAGCTGCTGTGTTTTCCTGCTGTTCAGAACTGTACATGAAGGAAAACACTTGGCCCGGCTGGGTGACACTGATGTGCCACTGGAATTCTGTGACCATGTTGTGCTGTGGGTATGGTGACAACAATTTTATGGGCTGCTGCCCTTGTCCAGTGATCGGGGTATCACCAGAGCTGTCACAATCTTCATGGGACTGCAGTGTCCCCCCAAAATAACACAAAATCCTCTCTCTGCCCAACCTCATCAGCTGAGGAGCTCAGGGCTCTCCCCAGGCAACTGGCACTGCCTCAATTCATGGGGAATTTGCAGAATAATTAAGTTTTTCAAAAGCTTTTGAGGGTTTGTTTTGGTTTTTTCCTTTTTCCTGTTTAGATTATCTGAAGCACATGAAATGAATCAGTTGGTGTGTGCTTTATTCCAGAGAAGGACAGGCTTAAAATTGGATCAGACCTTGTAGGATCTGCTTCTCTTGTGCCTTTGCATTGTGTGGGACCTGATTTTGCTGCCAGTCCTGCCTGAATGTGGGGATTAAGGTGGGATTTCTCAAGGGCAGGAGCTGTGTTAGTAGAGCCTCATATTTTGGGAGATTTAGCTGCAACTGCAGTAGTGGCACAACCGTAGTAATTTAACATCATCAGGAAAAATCATGGCATAAAATAATATTAATTGAGGCTCTCTGCCTGCAGGGCTAAAATTCATTAATATTTGTCACTTATACAATAATTAAGAGTGGTTGAAACATGACTAATTAGTCAAACTATGTTTCTTTCCCTTCCTCATTTTCCTGGTTGGGGAAATCCAAACACTGAAGATTAACCAAGTAATGCAATCCTGTGTCTGCAAACACAGGAATTTGTGTATAAAGGAGACCTCCCAACGCCTAAAGGGGCTCCAGGAGAGCTGGAGAGGGACTGGGGACAAGGGATGGAGGGACAGGACACAGGGAATGGCTTTAAGCTGGAAGGGGGGAGATTTAGATGGGATATTGGGAAGGAATTGTTCCCTGGGAGGGGGGGCAGGCCCTGGCACAGGGTGCCCAGAGCAGCTGTGGCTGCCCCTGGATCCCTGGCAGTGCCCAAGGCCAGGCTGGACATTGGGGCTGGAGCAGCCTGGGACAGTGGGAGGTGTCCCTGCCCATGGCAGGGGTGGCACTGGGTGGGATTTAAGGTCCCCTCCAACCCAAACCATTCCATGATTCCACGATTGTCTTTGCTCCTTTTGGAAAGCTGCATTATCACATCACAAGGAAAAGACAAAACCATTGAGGATCTACTTGCAGCCTGCGTGTTTTAGTTCTCCCCCACTGGCAGTGGTTGCTATAAATACCTGTCATGAGTAATACTTTTTTTTTTTCCCACTCCCAAACTTTTTATGGTAAAATAATTTTTTTGATCATCCTGCTGGGAATGGAAAAGAATTTAAGCAGAGGTGGTTTGATATTTGGTGTATTTTTACTGCTGCTCCAGCTGATTTGTGGCAGAAGACTGGAATTTCTTTTTTTATTTGAATACATTTTGGTAGTATCATCTCTCTCCTCATTATAGAAAAAGTCTTTTAGAACAGTGATAATGGGAGCAAGTTTTTATTCTGCCTTGCTCACATCTAATTTGGAAGAGAAACATTAATTAAAATCCAAAGTCATATTATTTGTAAAGGAATTGTAACCTTCCTTTTATTTTCTGGGTACATAATAAGCAGCTGATTTGGTTTAGCTGAATTACAATTTTCAACTTTCACACTTGGGAATAACTTATTTGTGAGTGACATAAAAAAGTCTCTTTTCCTCTACCCAAAAGGTATTTTTTTTCATAAGACACTGCATATTGAGAAATATTTTTGCATTTGGCTGCAAGTGAAACACAAACTGGGTTAGACTTGGAGTTATTCTTGAATATTCTGTGAAGGGAAAAAAGATTTCCTCAAGACTTAGCCCTGGCTTCCAGTTTTCATTAGCTCCTTCAGTCTCCTGCTTATGAAGATAATTTAAGTATCCATGACATAACTTGAATCTATTCTTTCCAGTAATTCAATATGGATTTTTAAAATTCAAGTAAATACCTTACTGAGGAAAGGTATCTGGATCTGTATTATTTGGTAGAATATTTGGTGGTAACTGTACCCATCTCTCAGGAGTGATCATTTTCCCAAATAAATTTAATAAGAATTTGAATTACTAAATGCTTTATTGAGTCTATGAGTTTTTATTTTATAGAAGCAGTTTTTTGAAGTGGCCATAGGGCTAATAAAGCACCTTTAGAAAAAACCAGAGACTTGAAGTTTGAGAAGAGAAAGTGTAGCATAAATTTCTTGAGTTTTTTCCCTTCAGAAACATTTCTAAAAATAACTTCTCATTGATTAAACTCCTCTTTTTCAAGTATTCTGTGCTGATTAGACACCTGCTTCTTTTTACCCAGTAAAACCCTTTTTTTTTAACCTTCAGAGAAGCTGATGTCAGAAAATAAGAGCAGGAAGGACTGGCAGCATGGTTCCTTCTTTACTTTCTTTTGTTTTCTTTTTATGGTATCTTTGCACCTATTTAAGGCTAGAGTATTTCAAGCTGTGGATAAATATGACTCCCATATTTGATATGCAACTTTATCTTAACTTTATTTAAACTTAGCTGAAACCATGGATACTCACATATGTAATTTAGGTGGGAGGTTGTTTTTTTTTTTTTTTTTTTTTTTTAAATAAGCACTTTTTTCTTCTGCTTTCCTCTTCTCACTGTCATGTGGAGGAGGGGTCTATTCCCTGATGAGCATCACACCAATGGGAAATACCCTCAGCTTGGATAAGGAGCAGGGATTGGGAGATTGGGACACTTCTTCTGCAGGAGCTGCTGGAATTTCCCCAGTGTGAAGGGGATTTGCAGGATGCTGGTTCAAGGTGCTCTGTAGATCTTAACACTTCCTGGCAAGCCTTGGTTTTAAAGCCTGAGGCTGCTTCAAATTCCATCTTATTTTAAAATGCATTGAAACCTCTCCTTGCAAAGGGTTATAACTCAGGTCAGTGACCGTGTTTGCATTCTCATGTTTTCCCATTGTTCTGCTCCCCTTGAAGAATTTCTCTCCCATCGTTAAAAGGGCTTTTTCTCTGTGTTTTTTTATTCTTTGACTTTTATACAAATTTCTCCTTAAAGTATCAGAGCTAATGCATAGAAGTAGGGGGCTTCATTTAATTTTGCTAGATGGAGGAAAACAAATAATTTTCAGGCTGCCTTATCTCAGATCTGAATACCTGAGAAAATGAGAAGGTTTAGGAAAATTGAATCAGTGTCTTGTGTTTTGCAGCATTTCCTGCAGATCCCACCAGAGCCACACTGGGAAAAGGGATCAACCACTGCATCCTCTCTGAGTTAGGGCCTCTCAATGCCCATTTGGGCAGAAACTCTCTGTAAACCTCTTCATTTCCATTTGGGAAATATTTAGCAATATCCATTCTTGGAATTGCATGGATGGCAATGATAAACCCACATAAACCACAGATGAAATACCACAAAAACACACGTAGCCTCAGAGGAACACATGGCAAAGCTTCTGTGCTCTTTATGGCAGTATCCAGCTTGGTGCCAAACATTTCCTGGGCTTTAGAAGGGAAATAAATCTCTGAAGGCTTCAGATGCTATGTTTCATTAAATTCCAGTTCAGATTTATGTGGAAAACAGCTTACCCAAAATACCTTCAGCTATGCCTTTGAAAGTGCTGGGAAGGCTGTTTGTGGTGGGTTTCCCAGCAGAAATTGGGATACAGATTTGTGTTCAACTTGGGGAACAGCCAGACATTCCTGAATTTTTAACCTTTGCCACCCTAGCTATGAAAATTAATAATTCTGGTGCTGGTGGGAAGTCGTGTTACTGGTTCCTTATGCCCTCTGCTCTGCTGCTTCCAGGGAAAACGAGATTGTCTAATCACTGACCATTACTTACATGGGCTGGAGCTGGCTTTTTAGGAATTTCAGAACTCTGCAGACCACGTGGATAATTTGTTCTGGATAAAGGCTCTGTCAGGCCACAGGCACAGACAGGTGAACAGACTGAAGCTCTGTTTATTTTTCCTGACTTAAATTTATGTGTAAACATTCTTAATTTTCAAAGGGACTCCCCAGAATTTCCTGCCCCGCTTTGAGTAAGGAAATATTTTGGTGAGGGCCACAAGGGTCTTAAAGAGGTGCCAGAGGAGTGAGTGGGATGAGTGATGTGTTCCTTTCTTTTTCCCATGGAAGTCCTTCAGTTTCCTAGCTCTGATTTATGGTCAGCTTTGCCTTCTTTTCAGGCAGGTGTTAACGAAAATGATTTTTATGATGGTGCTTGGTGTGCAGGAAGAAATGACCCCTACCAGTGGATTGAGGTAGATGCTCGCAGGCTGACCAAATTCACTGGAGTCATCACCCAGGGAAGAAACTCCCTCTGGTCGTAAGTACACTGACTTTTCTCCATGGGATTCTGAGCTTTCAGACCAAGGAATTCATGTCCTGATGTGCTTTGGTTCTTCAAGAAAAAAAAAAATCCAGAAAGAGTGGAAATGCTGTGAGACATCAAGGAATTGAATGGGGGAACAGTAAAAGGCAAAGACATTACATATGGCATAAAACAGAAGTTTAAGGTGGCAAACTTCTGTAGTCATTATCAGCATCTGGGCCTTTACACTCACCTCGTCGTATTTGCTGGTGTTAAACTTCCTTATTCTTTTCCAGTATTTAACTTGATTAGCTTATGAAATAGTTTTGGGCCTTTTCTATTTAGTTTAGAATAACCACCCCTCTTTGAGATGTCTTTAATCCCTCAGCAATCACCAAGTAATTGCTGTAATTCCAAAATGACATGATTTTTATGTGAGTAGCTAAAACAAACTTTATAGTACTATATATATATACAAAATCTATAAAATATATGTAAATATATAATTTATAAATTTATATTTATAATTACTAAAGATAATATAAGTATATCTNATTTTTGAGCTTTCTGGCCACTGGTTGTGCTAGAGAATGTGTCCGTGGCACTGAGAAATAAGTGTTTTGCCCAGATTTCTTTGCATTTACTCCTCTGTGACTGTTGCTGAGTGTAAATGAGGGATGCAGCAATCAGGTGGCAGAAACAGGAACTGGAGGTGAGGATTTGGGTTTTTTCCTGCTCTTTACGTGTTTGCTTGGCCTTTTAATTTGTCATTGAGTCTCACAGCTTCGTGTGAGCAAACAGTGCCACTTGTGCTGCTGGCCCTTTTGCCCAGGCATGCAGGAGATGCACAACCACTCTGACAGATCCATTCTGGTCACAACTCTCCCTCAGAAAATCAATGTGACACGTGATTAAAGGTAAACCAGAAAAAATGCCACTATATCTTAGAAAAAGAATATTTTTCTTTCAACAGTTTAATTGTCTGTGGGTTTTTTTTGTTTTAATTTCTTTTACGTGGCTGTGGGAGTAGGAGCTTATTTGGAAATAAGGTTTCTATATTTATTCCACATTGTTCTGTGGTAGGTAGATAATTACTGTAGCAAAGCCTTACTCTTTTCTTTATTCATCCTCTTGACATTGCTGTTCCTCTCAACACCAGAGCTGCACTGCTTCCCCCTGTCATGTGTCTATTTTTAGTTCAGCCTGTTAGGAGTTTACAGCAGGACCTGACACTCTATTTATAGCTGGTATTCACAGTCATCTTGGGGGGTTTGGCGATTTTTTTTTTGAATCATAGAAACGTAGAATCACAAAAGGGTTTGGGCTGGAATGGACCTTAAAGATCATCAAGTTCCAACCCCCTGCCAGGGCAGGGAATTTTGCTTGTGCCCTTTTTTCCCCATAAAAAATCCCTGAGGGTGTGCAGGAAGAGCAGGATTGCTGCTGGCAGAGCAGGTCCAGGCTCCTCCTGGATTTCTACTCAGATTTGAGGAAAACCAGACCCATTTCTGCCTGAGAGGAGCAAAGATGGGTTCAGCTGGACCAGCTGCACTGCAGGGCAGGTTAATGTCTGCCTGAAAACACATCCTGTAGGGCTGAACTGTGCCCCGTGGAAGGACCAGGGGACTGGGGAGAAATACTCCCAGTAAGGGACAGAAAAAGAGTGGGGTAGGACTTGTCTTGGGGTGGGCAGGTTCCTTTGTGCCTGCTGTGCTCAGAAAACAGAGGAGACTCATCAGCTTCCTCCCTCGGCTGCTGATGGTGATGGGATCAAAAGGAATTGTTTGTGATATGAAAGTTTGTACCAAAAGATGCCCTTCTGTTACCTGAGGCACCTTCCCAGCTTTATGAGGTTGTGTGACAAGAAGAGAGTGCTTTCATGACTGATGGAAACATATGTTGGAGAATAATCTTATTGTAGGTAGGAGAGCCAAAAAACCCACCTCTCTGATCTGTGTTGTATTAGAAGTGAAAGCCTGCCAAGCAGGGGAGCCGAGGTAAGATTTTTATTTAGTCCAAAGTCTTGGAGACTTTCCCAGCTTTATATTTTAAAAATAAAAAACCAAGGCACTGAAGGAGGGCAGGCTTATATTAGATATTGGGAAGGAATTCTTCCTTGTGGGGGAGGTAAAGCCCTGGCACAGGGAAGCTGTGGCTGTCCCTGGATCCCTGGCAGTGTCCAAGGCCAGGTTGGATGGGACTTGGAGCAACCTGGGACAGTGGAAGGTGGGGCAGGGGTGGAATGAGGTGATTTTTGATGTCCTTTCCAACCCAAACCATTCTGTGATTCCATGGCACTGGGATATGTGCTCTGTTCACACCAGTGTGCAATAGGGGTAAAGAACCAGTAAACCAACCCTTTTTATTGAACAAGAGTCTTTAGGGAAATGAAAACATGTGGTTGGATCTGCCTGGATCAGATTTGTACCTGTCCTGCTCCCTGCAGCTTCCTGCTGCTGCCTTAATGAGGGCATTTAAAACGCTGAGGCAGGACAGGCAAGGACACCCTGTGAGTCCTGTGTCAAAGAGGATTTTTGCCCTTCACTGCAGGGCTGCAACACCGAGCTCTCAGCAGTCTGGCCTTTGCTCTCCTGGGTGTGATGCTGCATCCAGAGCTCTTTTACTGGTGCTGAACTCACCCTTTTCCTCCTTTGGAGCAGCCTGGTTTTGTTGGTGACCACTCCAACCAGACACCGTCTGCTCCCATCCTGCTTTGCTCATTGGGGTTTTTTTGGGCTTTCTATGCAATGATGGACTGAAGGTTACACTTCACATGATGCAAAGAGCACAAAAATTCTTGGGGTTGTCTCTTTCTGTGCACTGGCAGGAGCTGCTTCTCCTCAGTCCTTCCTCTCCTGCTGTTCCCTGTCTGTCTCTGGTGGATTGTGGCTCCTCCTGCCCATCCCAGGCTTGAGGCAGGAGAGCCTTGAGGAGGAAGAGGCTGAGTTGTAGAAACAGCTCTTGAAAACAGAGATGACCCGATGGGAGAGAAGGAAACTGAGCCTGGCTTGCAATGAATACTTGGATTGTTTAATCATTTCCTTTTTAAGAAAAACCACTTCTGAGTCAATTTTTTTTTTGCTCCAACTGCCCGGCTGTGAATTCTGTGATGGTCACATGGAATCAAATCTTTCTGCTCTTTTTTTTTTTTTTTTGTGCCTGTAATAAGGAAAAACAGGCTTTGAACAAAAAATCCTGGATTTGAGGAGTCCTTCCTTTTTCCAGTCAAAGCAAGCACGTGGCTCAAGGGCTGTTGGTGTTCAGGCACCTCAGTCATTTCTGGGAAACCCGAAATCATGGAAAAGTGCTCTTTTGCCACCATAAATGGGCAAATCTGCTTAGATCATCCAGAAGATCAGCAGATGATGAATTTCACAGAAAAAGTGGAGCCCAGCTGTGAGAACCAGGACTTCTTTTTGAGTTTTACACTGAAGACATCCAAAAGCCAGGAGTGCCACAAGTGCTGGTTAATAGGAATAAAATCCAATGCCTTGAAAGCGGGTAGAATATCAGTTGTTTTGAGGGAGAAAAAATATATGTAATTTTACCTATTGCTGCCAATACATCTTCCAGTTTTAGGAACCAAATATCTTTAGACAACTGTTCAAGGCTGTAGAGTGGGACACTGGAAGCATCACTGTGGAATTGTGCCATGTATTTAAAGCAATGATGTGGTAGTCTAAAATATGCACTCTCTTGACACAGGGAAAGAAAATATTAATCACTCTTAACAGCTTGGCAAGAATCTGAAAAAACAGAGGAAACTTGTTTCCCACAAACCAAACTCTCTTCTGATAATTCAGCATCATCTTTTGTGTCAAGAGAAAACCCACATGTCAAAATAGAGTCAGAGTGTGCTGACAGTAATTTAAAGCTTCAGGCTGTGTGAATGCAGAGGGTGTTTTGGTTTTCAGGAGAGGATGTAATGTTGCAGTGAGGAAGATGTATTTGTGACGATGCATTTTCTAAAAATTAACCTTTCAGTCATGGTAAATTGTGAACTGTCACTGCCTGCCATGGAATGACAAAGTGACAACAAGAAGAAAAAGCATGGATGAAATAACCTGTGCAGAAAGCTGGAATTCCAAAGCAAAATCCTGAATTTTTTAAAAAAAATCAAAATAGACTTACTTTCAAGTATGTTCTCCTTAAGACCTTCCAGCTTCATGAAAGTATTGAAGATTTTTTACTTTTATGCAAGATATTTGTCTTTAGGGAAAAAAAAAATGGAGGGGAAGCATCTTAATTTTTCAAGTCTGATTTGGGTAGAGATTCCCTGTGTCTTGCAAAACTGCAACTGCTCTTAAAAGGTTTGGGGAGACACCAAGTTATGGTGTTGCTGCCTGGAAGGAATGACTTCATGTATTGCCTGGTTATAAACTGACAGACTTTTAAGCTGATCACTTATTTTCATTAATGCTGCAGAAACATTTTAGCTGGAGCTGGTGCAGACACCACTGCACACTCCCTGCTGTGTCCCTTGATTTCCCTGTGCTGCTCTCTGTAGGAATAACAAATAACAAACATCCAGCAGATTGTATTTTGTGTCTGATAGTATTTTTGCCAAAGATAAGATTCTTGTGATTGAATAGGCGAATGATTTTGCAATTTTTTTTGGTAGTACACCCTTGACCTCAGCCTTCCCTGTGTGCAGTGTAGCTCTTCGTGATGCCCCAGCATCCCTTTTGACAAACTGTCCTGAGGGGATTGTAGGTCTGTAACAAGCTGGGTGCCTTCCAGAGATACGGTTGAGGATAAATTTAGGTCAGTGCAATTTGCTTGCTTGCTTCTAATTTCGGTGGCACAGCATTCTGCTCTTCCTTTAGTCACAAAATGAATGTGCTGCCCCACATTTCAACTTCCTGCTGTACTCACTTGGCAGTTTCTCAGAAGCTGAGATTTGTTTTCTGGGCAGTCTGTATGGCAAGGGGGTGATTTCCTTGCTTGCAAGGCAGTAAAAACCAGAGTCACAGAATCATTAAAGTTGGAAAAGACCTCTAAGATCATCAAGTCCAACCATTAAAATAACACTGCCAGGGTCTTATCAGCTATTCCTGGTAGTGAGGTCATGGTCTCAGTAGTAACATTGGCTTCCTGAAGAGAGAATCACATGAGCACCTTCAGTATTCAACAACAACAGAAGACAGAGCAGTGAAAATTCTTCCAGTGGCACTGTGGCAGCACTTGGGAAAGTGGAGTGGATATTTTCAGGTGTTTGAGCTGTTACTACAACCTAAGAAAACAGAATTTTGCACTGCACACATGAAGGGTCAAACTCCAGCAGTGCAATGTTGTTTGTGAGAGCAGAGAAGAATAAAACCCTAAACCCTGCCCGGCTCATGAGTACAACAGACAAACTTTGCACTGACTTTCGGAGCAGTTCCTCCTGTCCCCACGCAAAGGCTGTGAAAACACACCCTGGTGAAACTTCAGCAAGTCCAATGGATATGTCTGGGTGTTTTACCCAAATCCTGGAACAAAACAGTGGCTGCTGTGTGCAGACTCGAGTTGTTCTGGTGCATTTAATCAGTGCAAACTGTTATTTGCCCTGACTGGGTGTCAGGACTGCAGAGATTATTGCAGCCTTCCCAAAGTCAGCCTCACTGAGTGAATTGCTCCAAATCCATAGAAATCGTACCAAGTGTATTGATGGGAGTTATAAAACAAGCTGAATTCACTGCAGGGAAAGGTCCCTTGAAATAATAATGTCAGCAGTTATATGTTATACTAATGTTTATGGTGGGTTTACATAATAAGTTATATTTTCTGTGGATTGTGGCTTGGTGGATCCTTCTCAGGGGCTTTCATCAGCCAGCCTTTGGCAGCTGCACCTCCAGTGCTCTCCCTCTGTTTAAGTTCTGTCCCTGTGCCTGTTGATTTTCCAGCTCAGTTCTTGCCCCCTGGCCAGGATTTTGTCACAGCATCGGTCACTGTCGATGAGCAGTCCCACCCTCTGTGGCACTGGGGACCTGCCTCAGTGACCAGCTCGGGTGATCCCGTGTGGGTGGGGTGCTGACAGCACGCCCAGAGACACATTTATCACAACTTTCACAAGTTTGTGTGGCAGAATGTCAGAGCTGATGCTGTTCTGTCGTGGCTCTGATCTGTCACGGGGATCCTGTGCCCAAGGCTCGGTGACTCCCTGGGAGGGAGCAGGTCCCTGCCACCCCCAGGGACAGCTCCTGCCCGGCCACTCCGCACTCCCAGAGCCTGCTGAGGAGTGGACAGACCTTCCCTGCACACTGAGGCTCGCTGGGGATGCTCACAAATGGAAGAGAAGCTTTTTAACCTCCACGGAAGGGACTCGGAATCCAATGAGCCGAAGCCTTTTGGAAAAGGCGGCTTCGAATGAATTTGGGCATCTGCTGCAGCAGATTACTCACACTTACTCATCTCAGCCTGGATTTGTGTATTTGGCACGTGCCTGATGACTTGTTGTGATGAGAATGGTTCTGTGGGGTCATGCTGGGGACATCAGGCTCCTTGTCCCTCCACTTGTGCCCTTCCCAAACCAGTGTCCCTTCCACACCCACCAGTGACACTTGGCCACCTCTCTGGGGGCTTGGCTCTGTTTGTTTGCTGCTTACTCTCAGGGCTTTTCTTCCCCCTTTATTTTAACATTCACATAGTGAGGTAGTGCTTATACAGTCTGGGTTTTTCCCCTCAAATACACAACTGATTTACCAGGGTGAGATAGGCACAAAAAAGAATGAAAAATTCAAATGGAGGTTCAGAAGAAAAGGCATCACAGCTTGGTTGTGTTCAGCAGATACAGAGGATCTGATGCAGGAAGAATTCCAGACTCATGCGGATCTCGTTGCAAAGAGTGGCCCAAAATGATGGGTTTTAAGACCCAAATGTTTTGGGCATAGAATGTCTCTGACCCTGGCACCTTCAGGAATTACTGGCTGAACGTGCAACAGCAAAAACAAACACCCAAAGCTGGCACCAGATTTTCTAGAAAGACATAAAATTCTTGTAAAAACCTTACTGTAAGTTGCAGGTGTTGGGTTGGAAAGGTATTTGCAACCCCAGCTCCCATTTACTGAGTAAAGCTTTGAAAAATCTGTACTGAATTCAGTTCAAGCAAGTGAAATTCTGGCTCTGAGCTTTTCTTCATAGGGCCTCCAACAAGATGGATTTCACAGCACTACATTCATTTAAGTCAGCTAGAAGCAATTTTAAAAATTAAACATTCAAGATTTCAATTATTAAAAAAACTACCCTTGCTGGCTAGTCAATCTTCATCTCCTAAATCATATTTATTTTAATTAGTTTGCAAACATTGCTGGGCTACCTGTGGTTAGCCTGGGCATTTTTTGATTTGGCTTGTTTGGAAGCTGTTTGGCAGTGGGTGATTTAAAATTTTATCAGCATAAATATTATTATAGAATAGTAATATTAATGGTTTTACATTTAATTGTATGAGAGTACAAATTAATTTTTCAAGTAGAAAGCCATTTAATTGCCAGCATGCTGATTTTGTTGCATGAGTACCACTTTGTATAAGGCTTGTCCAGCACTTTTTTCGTATAGAGATTTTTCTATTTCAAGTATTTTGGCTTCTCAATTTGTATATTATTGCTGGGTACACATTTATTTGCCTGACTGTATCTATTTTATATTAATTTTAGGGGGTTGTATTGCAGATAAATCAGGTTAGCTTGACAGCAGAAGAATAAAATGCTCAGCTGGAGCCAGGTCTGTTGTAGATGATGTTGATGTGAGCTCTGCTGGTGTTTGCTGGTCTCATCCCAAGGATATCAGAGAATCATGGAATAGTTCAGGTTAGAAGGGACATTAAAAGTCATCCTGTTCCAATCCCCTTGCCAGGGACACCTCCCACTGTCCCAGGCTGCTCCCAGCCCCAATGTCCAGCCTGGCCTTGGGCACTGCCAGGGATCCAGGGGCAGCCACAGCTGCTCTGTCACCCTGTGCCAGGGCCTGCCCACCCTCACAGGGAACAATTCCTTCCCAAAATCCCATATAACCCTTTCTTCTGGCAGTGGAAGCCATTCCCTGTGTCCTGTCCCTCCATCCCTTGTCCAAAGCCCCTCTCCAGCTCTCCTGGAGCCCCTTTAGGCCCTGGAAGATGCTCTAAGGTCAATCCAGAGCCTTCTCCAGGCTGAACGACCCCAAATCTCTCAGCCTTTCCAGACAGGAGAGGTGCCCCATCCCTTCAATCTTCTTTGTGGCCCATCTCTGCCACTCTGGGCTTGAGCTTCTGCACACCAGCACCTGCCAGCATTCCTTGTTTACCCCAAATCACGTGGGGTTTCCTTGATGTGGAAAACCATCCTCAGAGAGGAGGATCAAAGTGTCAGATTTATTTCACTTACTGCTTGTTTAGCCTTCCACGATTGAGAAGCTTGGCCTTAAAACACGACATGCAGCAGATGCTGTTCAAACAGAATAAACCCAAACAGTCCCAATTCTCAGCTGACCCACTGCTGCTGGAGCCTGGGCAGGAAAAAGCCTGGCATCCCTCCCCTGTTCCCATTCAGCATCCCCTGTGTGTTCTGCTGAGCTGGGATTCAGCCTAGTGTCCAACACACAGAAACAAAAGTCAGGAAATTGCATCAGGGAAGGCAAGGCCGGGAGATGTTTTGTTGTTCTGGTGCTGCCATGCTCTTTTTGCCTTTGCTCAGTAGCCTGATGCTGTGGTTAGATAAGGAAAAGCTGATTATTGGGACAGGAACCTGCCAGGGCTGTCGGAGATCTGCTTTTAATTCTCTGCTTTGATTCAGGTTTACTCTCTCTGTCCCTGGGCAAGTTATTTAATCCCTCAGCTTTTCTTTTTGGGTGAAAATGGAAAAGCAGGACATTTCCATGCATCACAAGGCACTGAATTTGAAATTGAAGGTGTTCAAATAAGCTTTGTCTAAAGCCAGTGCATTACAGATAAAAACCAAGTAATTAGTAATAATTCCAAAATCCACCACATTAAGTGAATTTGAATCTTATTTTGATTTTTGCATTTACTGTCTCTGAAAGGAATTGATTAATGTTGGCAACGGATACTGAGATTTTTCAGATAGGCTGCTTCTGAAGAGATAAGGCTGGAGTAAATTTTAAAAGGGATTATTACTGGGATGCACCTGAAACCAAAGGATCCCTCTCGAATCTAAACCTCGAGATTTTTGCCAGCACTGAGGAAATTTGTGAGGCAGAAATGGCACTTTGTGACAGAGGGTGATGAACTGGGGGTGAATGGTCACGCAATGGCTTCTGTATGGCCTTGCCCTCTGCCAAGACTGAGCTCAATAATTAATGCACTCTTTGCTGAATGCTGGCCTAGGATTTCCCCAGAATTCTGTCTCCTCAGCTCTGTAAACCCAACAAATATCTGTATTTTTCTCTCAGGAGTGCAATGGTGGGTCCTGGGAGATTTTACAGAGTGAAACCAGAAACGCTTCTCTAAAACAACAGCAGGGACATCCTGAGTCTCGGAAAACATTTCAGCTTTCTTTCAGCCTTCCTTAGACAGCTTTATTGTTCAGTGCTGATGGGCCCCAAAAAGATTGGATGTGACAGAAACCCCTGTCTGCAAATCCCAAGCCTGAGGAGATGGATCTTGGTGTCACCAGGTAATCACACAGACGAAATTCCCCAATATTCTTCTAGAACAAGGCTTTGCTTCAGCTGTCGTGCTCCTCTGATGGATTGCCACAGAAAGCTTTGGGTTTCTGTGCCTACATGAATAAACCACCTTTGTATGGAACTCCTTGATTTTGGAAAGTGCTGTTCTTGCTCCAAACAGGCTGGAGCACGGAGAACACATCCAGAGGCTTCCTGGGCTTAGTAGCCCTCCTGTGCCACACACGGGTGGAAAAACTGCAGCTCTCAGGAAAATTTCATGAGTTGGATGTTCTTCTGCTGGTCTGGAGCTCCAGAAGTGTCTGGGATCTGAAGATACTCAGTCAGAAGCCCTGAGCTTTAGGCTTTGCTAGTTTTTTTCCAGATCCTCTGACCACAAGAACACACACAGAGTTCCCCTACCCCAGCATGGGGGATGTGGCTTTTAGGCAGAAGGTGCCGTTCCTCAGGGCAGTCTGAATTTACAGCAGCTTCTTAATATTATCAGAAGCTGGTTTTATTATGGCATTAGGGGAAAAAGGGGGAAGGATTTAAGCCCCTGGAGGCAGCTTTGCATGTAGTGCCAGTGGGAGAAGGATCTGGTCCTCTGTGATGTTTGTATTCTGCTTCTTCCTTACAGGCAAACGCAGTTAATGGTGTATGGTGTGTAGCTTCATACATTGCACTGGTTTTGCCACTGCATTGCCTCTTTTGGTCTTTTAGCCTGATTTTGAGAGATGGCCAAGAATATTAAGAAAACAATAATGCAAAACCCATGCAAAAACACCAACAAAACAAGCAAGGAAATTAAAAACCCAACAAAAACCCCAATATAATGTTATGTGCATTGAATATGTACACTTCCACCAGCACTCTCCTTCAAACCAAGGAGTTTTGCTGTCAAGCTTATCTTTTTCTTTTGATTCAGAAAAAGCTCTTTTCCTCTTTTTGAAGTTTTGCTGTTGGCCATTTTAAAGAATCATAGAATTTTTTTGGGCTGGAAGGGACATTAAACCTCATCCAGTGCCACCCCTGCCATGGGCAGGGACACCTTCCACTGTCTCAGGCTGCTCCAAGCCCTGACCAACCTGGCCTTGGGCACTGCCAGGGATCCAGGGGCAGCCACAGCTGCTCTGGGCACCCTGTGCCAGGGCCTGCCCACCCTCACAACCAAGAATTTCTTCCCAATATCTAAACCAAACCTGCTTTCTTTCATCACCCCTGTCCTGGCACTCCATCTCCTTGTCACAAGTCCCTCTCCTTCCTTCTTGTCAGCTCCTTTCTTTGCCAGAAACAAATCTGCCTTTCTTCAACTTAAGAATACAGACAAGCTGAAGGAAGAAAGTAAAGTTCTTTGCAAGAGTCAGGAGAAACTTATCCAGCATGCTGAAGTCACTGTTTATTTTGTTGTGTGTCATTTATCATTTTACAGCCAAATTCGAGAGATGCCAGCACGACACTTCTCAGCTCTCCAGTAAATTTCCTACCCCAGGAGCCCTTCCACTGAAAGGCAGGCAATTAGGATTTTCAGAGTGCTGCTAACTTGTTACAGTTGTTTACCAAATACTAAAGTTGTGTGCATTACAAGTGATAGATGTACCCTTCTTTTCATTACGATAACAAAAAGTTCAGTCTGCTTGGCGATAGTCAAGATTTTTCCATTTAATCTAACATGAATGGCAAAACCTATTCACTGAAGGGGGCTGGTGAAAGAGTTGCAAAGGACTGGTTTAGTGTCTAAAACAGAGCTGGGTTTGTTCAGTCTTTTTGGTTTTTGTTTTTTTTTTCCAAATCTTATTTTTATACTTTTGGAGGCATTAGTATAGAATGCCCAGAAGTGATTTTCCAAATCCTTCTAAATATTCATCTCATCTTTCTTTTTAAGTGTGTAAAAAACCCCCAAAAACTCTGTTGTCTGTTTTGTGTGATGCTTGGTGAACTGGGGCTGATGGTTTTACCCTTGTTCCATCCTTGTCCCTCTTTGGTGTTCATTAGGAGCCTGACTCTCTTCAGTGAGCACATAAAGGCTGGTTTGTCCCTTTGAACACAGGCACAGTGGGTCCAATGTCTGTGTGTGTCTCCATAGGTAGTTTGCTACTATTATTAAATTATTTGAGTTTACTTTATTGATTTAGTTGATTTTAAAAGAAAAAAAAAACCAAACCAAGTTGTGTTTGTACAGGAGCAGTAGAAGGGGAGGTTTTTAGGTGTGTCTGTCCTTCCAGGTATTTCTGATCTCCAGTTTTTATGCTCTGATGCCTCTCCAATACCTGCCCTGAAGGCCCTGTTCTTCTCTCCAGTGCTGAGAGCTTTCCTTGCCCTGGTTTCACTCCGTGTGAGTGCAGCTGAGCTCACAACCTGTGCTGAAGAAGGGCAGCTCTAGAGCCCTGCTGATGGCACAAAATCAGTTTTTATCCATAAATACAGAATTTAATCACCCTGGACTGACTTCACGGCACAAACGTTCCTCCAAGCCACAACTCTCCTCCGAGTGCCTGCCTCCTGAAACCAGGTGTTAGGGGAGAAAATAAATCCCTGCTGCTCTTCCTGAGTGACAAATCTGAGAGGAGAGCTGGGCATTACCTTCTCCAGCCTTCTCCACACACATTTCCATGGGTAATGCCCAAGCAGTGTGAAACTCCACAGCTTTAAATCCAGAATACAGCATTTTACATTTACAGCAGCATTTTACATCTCCTTGTGCTCGTCTTTAGATGGATGCAGACGAGGCATGACTGAAGTATCTGACTTTTTTAGATGAAAGGGGATTTTGCTGTAAATCAGATAACGTTAGGAAAATCAGCCTGTTGGGGATTGATCAGGATATTGTAGGAGTGCAGTACTCCTGTGATCAATTGTCTCTCTGTCCCTATCTCTTGCTAACAAATACAAGAATAACTGCAGGCTCCACTTATTCTTCTATTGAAAGAAATGGAAATTTTGCTGGTTGAAATTCACAGATGTTTCATCCTTGAGGATTTATTACTTTTTCGCCATCCTCTCTGATAATAACAGCAGAACTAATAAATGTTCTGCAGCTGAAAAGATGATCTTTGTGTAAATCTGTTCTAGATAAGACATTTATCCCAAACTCTGCATAAAAAAGGAGAGGAGAACAGCAAGTCTCTCACCTCCTGGAATCCCAGAATATTATCTCACCGGGATTTTGCTTCTATTTGCTAGGATTTTTGAATTGTCTGTTGAATCCAGATTGGCATGACTTTGCCAAATGGGATTTCCACTGCTAGCAGCCTTATAATCTTGGTTATATTAAATTATGTGCAGTCACTCTAAGTTATGAAAAATAACTTATTTATTCTCTGTCTTTTTCAAGGAGTAACTGGGTGACCTCTTACAGAGTGTTGGTGAGCAATGACAGCCACGCCTGGACTGCTGTCAGAAACGAGTCTGGAGATGTGGTGAGTGGAACGAAACGTTTTATGAAGAAGAAAAGAGGTGGGAAAGCAGGGGCTGGCCACAGATTACTCAGTGTACGACTCAAAGGCAGCATCTCCCAGGGTCCCATTGATTTTAGGAGCAAATCCCAAGGCACAGAAACAGACACAGAATTGTCCAGGGGGGGAATGGGGAGATTGCCCTCATCAAAGAGCAAGTCCGGCCTGAGCCACCATCAGCCTGGAGCTGGAGGCTGATTCCGTATTTCTATTACCAAAAGGACTAAGGGGCATTTTGAAGCACTGACGTTGGTGTTTTCCCGTGCTTGGCCTGCCCAGATCTTTGCAGGGAACAGCGAGAAGGAGATGCCGGTGCTGAACACGCTGCCGGAGCCGCTGGTGGCGCGGTACATCCGCATCAACCCCCGCTCCTGGTTCGGAGAGGGCAGCATCTGCCTGAGGCTGGAAATCCTGGGCTGCCCCCTGCCAGGTAAGAGCCCTCCTCAGGTGCTGTTGGCAGAACTCAAAAATTCCATTTCCTTCAGGTATCTTTGCTTTTGTTATCATATTTATCTTCAGCGAGTAGAGTCACGCGAGAAAAAACAGAAATATCTGTCCAAGGCCACACACTGTATCAGGAAAACTTTTGATATGCAACCCATAGCATCTGTAAGTGCCTTTATTAATAAAACAAGATTACATTGATGACCTAAGAGGATTTTCTTTGTTGTTTGGGCTTAAAGGCAGTGCAGTAAATCTTCCTGAGTGCACATGCACGATGGAGGCAATAGGATTATGTATTGGGAAAGTTGCTTGCTTCTAAGGCAAGAAATAACAATTATATAGCCTGATTTTTAATTTTTTTCTTTCATTATATAGGCCATAGGGCTTCCCTGAAATATTTTGAAGGCAAATACTTTTGCTAAACTAGTGCTTAGCTTGTAGGGAGGAAGGAGGGGAGCTGGGGGTGTAAGGAATTTCTAGGATATTTCAAGTGTTATTAAATCCAGCATCATCCCTGGTAAATCCAAAGTGAAGGGAAATTGTCCTATGCTATGCAAGGCCACTAGAAAAACCCAAAATCCTGGAACATTCAATATTGCCAATTCTGGCAAAGCCATGATTCTGCCAGGCACATTGTGAATTGTCTTGTGGTGAATTAATGACTTCATTTCTCTGTGTACATGTGTATAAATGTTTAAAAAACCTATTTTCTCAAACCTTTTCTAAGTTGCTCACTACTCACTCCACACCTCTCACCTGCTTTTTTTGTTGTTTTCTTTGGTCTCAAATTCTGACACCATGGGGATTTTTTTTGCAGAAGTCTGTGAACAGTGTTTTAAGAAATACTAGAGCCAGAAAGGGCTGCCTCTCCAGAGCCTTTCATTGCTGCTTTAACTGCTCCTGCCTCTGTTCAGAGCCTTGCTACCTCCAGTTCCTCTGCTGATGTAGGGTCTTCACATGCCAAGCAGCCACAGTTTGATTTTTGCCCTTTAGATGTTTAAACATTCAGGAGAAAAAACCCAAACTGTTTGGGGCATGGAAGGGATAATTGTCTGCCAAAGACAACTGTGGGGCAAGTATTGTCATAAAATTTAGTCCGTAGGTGTGTTATCATGAAGCACTGAAATTTAGCAGCTGCTGTCAGTGGGTAAAAAATGCATCCTGCACTTGATGGCAGTGACCAAAGGTGCCCTGTGCATGTGAACTTCCCTGCTTTTGGGAGGATTCTGATTTCTTTTAGCTGTGGGTTTAGAGCCCTGCACCTCTGTGGGTTGCTTGTTTCCCATTGTGATGGGCAATCCCACAGACAATATTTCCCCTCAGCTCTTGAAAGAACTCTCAGAGAGCAGTGATTTATCCCAAATTCCTGTGGGTTTGCAGAGGATCCATTCTCTAAAAACCAGGGTGTGAGGCTGAAGGAAAAGGAACCTTTCTTCAGCACCATGACCTGGCTGGCACACAGGACACACAGAGAGGTCTCCAGGGAATGACAGAGATGACACCCAAACCGTTTTGTAGGGTAATTTGTGGGGAAATCCTCATAATCCCTTTCTGCTCCCTAAAACTGCATCTAAACAGGAAAAAGCAAAGATGTTGGTATTTGGAAAGGTGATTTTTGTTAAGTGCAGCAGCTTTTTACCCTGGATTCTTACTGGATTTACACCCATCCAGGGCCAAATTCTGCTTGGCAGTGTTGGCATTTGTTACCCTTCATCTTCATGGGGCTGTGAAGCTGGGAACACATCAGCACTTTCAGCACTATCCTGCTGAGTGCTCTTCCAGCTTTTCACAGATCTTGGATTCGCATGGAAACAGCATCAGTGCATCCTCCTGGTAGTCATTTATTGAGTTAATTGCCCGCAGTGGCTGATTCAGTATATTCCTGAAAGAAAATACCAGAATCATTCATTGAGAAACACAATGGGAGTGGGGTGTGTTCATTCAAAATGTAATTGGACTGAAGAACTAATAGGTTTTGATAAGTGCTGACCCATCTTTTTAGCTCAGAAAGAGCTGGCATTTCTTCCCCCTTGCTCATTTTGTTCCTCGCACGCAAGGCGCCCGGAACAAAGCTGTTCTCGGCTTCCAGAGGCTTTTCCACGCACGTTTTCTTCCTCTAGGATGGGACAATTCTTTTGCAGCTTCCTCTAAGTGGATTCCTCACCCTTTATTGGTGTCATTTTGCTCATTTTAACTTGAATATCTGGACGGTTTGGCCGTGGGAGCAGTGACTTTGACAGTGCTGCTCTAACACTTCAGGACTGGAAATCAAGGGCTCTTCTTTTCTGACAGTTTTTTTTTCCATAAAAATGACCAATTTTCCAGAATTCACCAAAGTCAGGAGGTGGGGCTCTGTCAGTTCACACACCTCTAGCCTTTCCAAAGTCCAGAGACACAGGGAATAGGGAGATACCCCAATAACTAAAGGAAGATGGAAGGAAAGAATCCCATTTTTTCAAGACTGTGAATTTCTTTTCATGTCTTCTAGACTTGTAATTTCAGGGTTTACGTCTTCATTAATCCCTGAATATATTAAACCATTTGCATTCAGTCTGTGCTCTTTGTCAGCTTTCCATCAAGTAGGAGGGAATTCCTTTATTATAATGGAGGGTAATGAAGGAATAAGGAGAAAGGATAAAAGATAAAGAAAAAAACTGAATAAGATATTAATATTCTAGGAGAGGTTGTTAGCACTGTCAGAATGAGATGGAAATGGTTAAAGACAGCTAGAACCCATTCCTGTGGGTAGGGGGAATAAAACCTGCTGCATGTGGTAGATGCATTAAATGTTGGATAAATCATGAGAAAACACTATTTGGACGATTGGAACAGAGAAGTTACTGCTTATCTAATCAGTATTATATAAGATAATTGTAATTTTTATCAGTGAAATGCTTATAGCTTATCCATAACATACGTTTTTGTTGTATCATAGACTAGTTTGGACAAACAACCTTTTCTAGACTGTTACAGTAGCTCTAAAAAAAAAAAAAAAGCTGTGTTATCCAGCTGTGACAGTGCTGTCATTTGGGCAAGAGAAAGGATTTGCTGTTTCACCAAGGGAAGGACATTTCCCTGTGGAGGAAAAATGCCAGAAAATCCTACCTATAGCAACAGTCAGTGCTGCCATGTCTCACTGGGCAAAAAGAGGACAAAAACCACAGCATTTTTAATTCCCTCTCCACTTCCCAAAAATGCTGGTGTTTACATAGATGGAGACTGACACACACAATCTTTTGCAATTGCCTCAGAGGGATGGATGTGCTTTCCTTGCCTTTTCTTTCTCAAACCTAAGGAAGGTCAAAAAGAAATTGCATATGATCAAAAGTACCCAGAGATTGGAGAGAGAAAATTAGTTGAGTTCTTCATGCATTTATTTATATTGTAGAGTATTCAAGGCAAGAGGCAATTATTTTAATGGAATGAATTTGTGATGAAATTTAATTTTTAATAGTTCTTGTATAGAAAACTATCACTGGTACCATGATTATGCCATTACTTTAAACCAAAGATAAAAAATGAACTTTAACAACTCTGTAATGGAGTACTGTGTTTTGCAGTGGCTTCA
Source organism: Daphoenositta chrysoptera (assembly GCA_013397915.1). NCBI lineage: Eukaryota > Metazoa > Chordata > Aves > Passeriformes > Daphoenositta > Daphoenositta chrysoptera. The sequence goes on from VZRO01005746.1 coordinate 311,219, forward strand.
GTCTTATTTTTCTTGTTTCTCTCTTAGTGCCAGGCTACCTGGTCAAGTCTAGACTTGTGTCTGTTTTTTGATAAAAATGTGACTTTCTACAAGTACCTTTCATTATAAATGGTCATGCAAACAGCAGTTCTAAATCCAGCAAATGTCTTTTGAGAGTAAAAGGAGAAAAGAATCAAATTATAGTTGAAAAATATTATTTCATTGCTGATTTCATGTGTGATGTTAATGCTCATGAGCAATGCTCATGAGGCTGCCATGAAATAGATGATGTGGAAAAAAACTTAGGATCACCTGATGTGGCTGCCAGTGGATTTATTTCAAGATTACACATGTGCTGTCTGTGAGATGTTCAATTTAGTGAAGACAAGTCAAATTCACTTAAATTACAAGGAAATTAGAAAAAAAAATCAGTCATTTGCGAAATAGCACGTTGAGGTTTTTAAGGCAGTCTAAAGGATTTGGACCAGAAAATTCTTTTTATCAAAAGCTTCTCTGAATCACTTGGATTGCCTTCATTATGTCCGACGTTTGGAGCACCACTCCTGAGAAGCTGAAACCCACGGGAAGCATCAGGGCTCCACGGGCTGAGGTGCTGTAGAGTTGTAAAATGTGGAAATCCCCCTTTTTTCATCAACTGCCCAGCAATTGGTCCTTTCTGGAACTTTTAATGGGCATTTGTCAGAGCCCTGATGCTGCAGAGTAGTTGGGCATTAACCCACCTGGAGTTCTGCATCCAGACCTGGGTCCCCAGCACAGGAGGGACAAGGAGAAAATCCAGAGGAGGCCTCAGAGATGATCAGAGGGATGGAGCAGCTCTTCCATGAGGAAAGGCTGGGAGATTTGGGATTGTTCAGCCTGGAAAAGAGAAGCTTTGGGGTGACCTAATTGTGACCTTCCAGTGCCTGAAGGAGCCGACAAGAAAGAAGGAAAGAGATTTTGGACAAGGGATGGAGGGACAGGACACAGGGAATGGCTTCCACTGCCAGAAGAAAGGGTTAGATGGGATTTTGGGAAGGAATTGTTCCCTGGGAGGCTGGGCAGGCCCTGGCACAGGGTGCCCAGAGCAGCTGTGGCTGCCCCTGGATCCCTGGCAGTGCCCAAGGCCAGGCTGGACACTGGGGCTGGGAGCAGCCTGGGACAGTGGGAGGTGTCCCTGCCATGGCAGGGGTGGCACTGGGTGGGATTAATGTCCCTTTCAAACCAGGCCATTCTGTGGCCCCATGGATCTATGATTTAACAGCTTGAGTCACTTGTCCATCTCTTCAGAGAAGGATGAAGGGAACAAGGTGCCTCCACCAGCACCACTTCTACTGGTGGTGTAACAGATTATTACTAATATATCCCTCTGTATAAATGTGAGTGCCACAGTTTTGCAGCATCTTTTTTTCTTGGAAGAAAAAGAGACTTTCTGTGCAATTTCTGAGAATAAATCAGTATATGTCTATTATAACTCTTCTGTGGTTTGAGTTTCCCAGTCTCTTATTCTCTGTTTTATTTTAAAAAATAATTTTTGTCAAAGTGGATCCATCCAGCTGTGCACAAGCCTTGTTTGCCTTTCTACATGTTAGCTCTTAATGTTCTAATCTGTATTCTTGCTGCAGCAGAAATCCAGTGATCTGAGCAGGCTACAGCAGAGCCTGGCAAAATATGAGTGTTAATTCCCTAGGGAACTGTCAAATTGAGCTCTGTTGTTGAGGAAGGGCCAGAGATACAATCATTCTCACTGCACAGTTTTTTAAAGTTTCCACCAACTCTACAGCATTCACAGTCATTCCCATGATATTAGTGTTTGATGTATGGAAAAAGAGCCAGGCTTTGAAAGGAATGGGATTAAAGTATCAGGGAAAAAAATCGGTTGCTGTATATTTTGGCTCGTGGTAATAGAGAAAACCTTCAACATCCTGGCAGTTTTATGGTGTTTATTTTTATATTTTTACAACGTGGGGATATTTTTTCAATTACGAAGATATTCTGTGGGGCATTAAACATTGTCTCTTTTGAGAGGATGTGAGGGGTCTTTTTTTCTGATTTCCATTTCTCATCTATCAGTATATTAATGAGTAATTTCTACAAATTAACATGGGTTTTGATGAGACAAGATTTTTTTTGCACATTTTTCAGTCATATTTGTAGAGCAGCCTTCAATTGACCTTCAGGATCTCTGCTGTAGATTAGGAAATGGAAGTGGAGACAAGGATGGCTCATGTTACTGTGAAGTTTAATGGAACTTGCACGTTTCATTTCATAAATAACTTAAATAGTACAAAAGACCCCAAAACTTTTAGAATTTTGTGGGAATATTTACTGGGTTTAATGTCAGAAATATGAAACTTGAAAATGTTATACAGTATTTTGCAGTGTTATGGGTTTTCCTTAATTTCATTAAGGGTTTGCTGCTGTGGGATAGAAACTACTTATAGTTACTACTGAGAATTGTTCTTTTTTCCCCCAAAAAGGCACAACTGACAGGTGATACTGTTTAAAACCATTTTCCATCTCTAGAAACAAAGTCTTTTTGTGTTGCAATGAGACAGGATGACACTTAGACTCTTTCAAATTTCACTTTTCCCCCAGTAATTTTAAACCAATGAAGATGATTTTGTGTGAAGGGAAACAATTTTTCATGGACGCCTGACAGCCACCGGCTTGACAATGATTACTCGAAATTCCAGACATCCCAGATGTTGCCAGTTAAGGAATGTGCCTGATGTTTTCCAAATAGACTTGTTTGTCTCTGAAAATAAATCATAATAGATTAGGCTAGGAGCACATTTATCAGGAACTTCAAAGCTGAGCCATAACAGTCTTGGCCTGTTTTTTATTTCCAGGTGAAGAGCCTGGAATGCCAAGGAGACAAAAGATTCTTTTCTAACCACACATCCTCCTTTGACACTTCAAAGTGCACAAACTATAAATAATAGCCATAAATAAATGAATATGTAAATTTTTAAGTAACAAAAACCTCTGACTTCCACAAGAACTGTTTTGGAAGATAATTAGGAATGTTTAATATGCGCAGTTGTTCCTTTCCATGTTTTGCAGGCAGTGCATAGACTTGGAAAATACTCATCAGGAAAACTGAAATTCCTTGCAATAGTAAATTAATCAAGTGGACACAAAACATTTACTGTGGCTTTTTCCTCTAATTTGATTTTTCTTCCACTCTTTTATCTTGCATCTGACTCATCATTTCCCAATGACTTTTCCCCTCCTCTGCAGCCTAAGGCTGCCCTTCTGCTTTTCTGTTGAAGTTGAGTTTTTTGTGCAGAGGAACTGTCTGCAAAGCTGATGCCTCCTTGTTTTTGTTTGGATCTGTATAAATTGATTTGTGCAGTGATTAGAATTATTTAAAATTAGTTGTTTCTCTGAATTTTGCTTATAGAAAACCTATTTTAAGTACACAAAGGACTGTGAAATTCAGATTTTCGCGTTCCTTACCTGCCCTGTGCCAAAGCACCTCCATATTTGAAATTCCTCAGCACGTGGAAACTCTTTTATTTCTTTTCTCAGACCCAAATAATTACTACCACAGAAGAAATGAAATGACAACCACTGATAACCTGGACTTTAAGCACCACAACTACAAGGAGATGAGGCAGGTAGGCAGAGGCTGGTGTGTGATGGAGGGTGGATGGGTGCAGCCTTTTCAGCCCCATGGAATCGGAGCTCCACCTCTTAAAAATGTTATTAAACCCTGTCTGCAATATGTTTTAAAATATTTTCCCTGGTTTAGTCTATTAAAAGCAACAATCCAATAAAATCCCAAAGTCTTAATTTGTACATAAACTAACCTGAAAAATGTGACACTACATGACAGAGGGAGTATTTTCATATAATGTGCCACTCTTTTTCTCTCATATGTATTTGAGTGGTGAATGACACAGTGATTTCTACTTCTAGATTTGACTCTGATTTAGCCATCAGTTTTCTCATTTATTTCAGGGGGTTTGGAAAATCCGAATAAACTTTAGAGTCCAAATCTATATTCATAGTTGTGAAAATCAGCAAAAATTCACCAAAAAGCACCAGAAAAAAACCTGTTAGTATAAATTTAACTCTACCAGGTTTGTTAATCTTTATTCTTTAACTTCACACAGCCAGCCTTGTTCTTGGCTTTGTTATTGTTTTTAATCTTGCTTCATATCACCACAGACACAAGTGTGGGTTGTCCTGAAGAAATATTTCTGCCCGCTTTCTCTTCAAATATAAAGATAATATGTTTGGACTTGATGTGTGTGAATCACTTGCTGTGTGCTGGATTTTCAGTGTATTTATACTGCATGAATCACCACTGGTTTTTATTGAGCAATTGTGTACTGAGTCACACATTTATTTTGGTAGAGATTTCATGGCCTATATTTCTCAGCACAAAGATTAGACGAGTAGGAACTCAATTGGCATAATTACTGTCAAGAACAATAAAATAAAACGTATTTATGTTGTCTTTGCAGAAAGACAGGTTGGTCAGGTTAGAAATATCTTGGGGAAAAAACCTCAGCTTTAAACCAGAGTGTTTTTGCACTCTTCATACAAGTGGAAGATCTGTGACTGTGGCTGAGAGGAGTGAACTGTGTGCTCTCCCAATTTCTGTTTTCTTCTGTGTCAAAATAATTAATTTGTTTAGAGCTCGTTGGAATTTAATTGCTGGTGGGCAGAATATTTCGGGTTGCATTGCAACAAATCTTATATTCCCAAAACTATTCTCAAAACTTCAGAGCAAAATGGAATAATAACTACCAGAGTCAACTTCTTATTAAAAACAAACAAACAACAACAAAAACAACAACCAAAAAAACTCCCCAACTGCCCCAAATATACAATATTGTCACTTTTCATAGCTACTTCACCGTCAACCATCTTAGAAAAATGCTGTTCTTTGAAGTGATTAATCATCAATACTGAAGGAGGAGAAGGTGTTCCCTGGGCCATGTTTTGGAAGCATTACATTACATTGCAATAAATCAAGTATTTATGAGAGGGAGGGCTTTGCTCAGTGTCAGAGTATTTTGATAAAACTCTGGTGATGAAAATTAAATTTACAGCTCCAGTTTTTTCCTTGTAAAAGAACATTCAATATTCTTCTTCCAGTCAGTGGGAACACTCTCTGTATCTTGTGTGCAGAACTCAGGATTGGTTTACAGCCCAAATAATTTATTTTTTAGCCCAAAGTTTTATTTTTACAAAAAAATTACAGCCCAAATTTATTTTTACAGCCCAAAATATTTATTATGTGTTCATTTCTATGTATATATTTATGTGTGTTCATGTGGCACAGGGAGCTGTTACATGGTTTGATGTGGACATTTGAGTACCTTGTCCTTGAGACAACAAACCCATGTCAGGTGAAATATTGTGCCATTGGTAGGAAATGGGTATGAGATCAAATATAAATATGTTGATTTTCAGCGTTGTATTTCCATAAACAATTAATTCCATTGCATTACATGTTACCAGAAGAGACACAGTAAAGGCTGCTACAGAGGCTCTAATTCAGGAAAAGTTCTTTGACTCAGAAAATAATCACATGTTTGCAATTAAAGAGATGATGGGGAGTTGACTGAGGCCAAAGCAAATATTTCCACTGAATGTAATATACTTTGAACTTGGTCCTGGGCATTTTTCTCACTATTAATGAGCATTTCCATACAACCACGTTTCTGAATTGATGTTCTTGGTATCCTGTGAGCACTGGAGTGCCAGGCACGTCAGGAAAGCTGCGCTCGGGGAGGTTTCAGAGGCAGAAGTTTCTCTGCTGGGTTTCAGAGACAGCTCTGAGACAAACGGCTCAGCTTCCCTATTTCCCAGCTTGTGGAGCTGCACGGATGCAGGGAAACATCAGCCAGCAGAGTTCCTTCCATTTGAAGAAGGTGTGAGGCTTTTTGTTGGTGCACACAGGTCTGAGTCAGTAACATTATTTACACAGTATGGTTTCAGCCTTTAGCTAAAACACAACTGCTTTTACTACAATAACTACTTGCTGGCAGAGTGAAAAAAATTATATTTCTATTGGGGAGAATGTGGCAACCTGCAAGATAAATGCATTTCTGTGCACTGACACCCTGGGTCACAAGTCCCTTACCTACAGTACATCACAAAGTGTGGTTGTTTTAATTACTCTCCATTGTTTTAATTACTCTTCACTGCATAATGTTTTATAAATGTGATAGCAGAGCCACAATTTCATGAACTAACCATAAAGCTTCTACAACTAAGAAATAATCAGAGAAGCAAATGAAGAGTTTGTGCCACATCCAAGTTAGAAAGAACCAATTCAGAATGGATCTATTTTGATGCTGCATTGTCTAAATATGTCTTTTTTTTTTTTCTTTTTGTTGGCAGCTGATGAAAACTGTGAATAAAATGTGCCCAAATATCACAAGAATTTACAATATTGGAAAAAGCAACCAAGGACTGAAGCTGTATGCTGTCGAGATTTCTGACAACCCAGGAGAACACGAAGTTGGTTAGGATTTTAGTCTTAACTAAATCTGTTGAAGGGGTGTTGGGATTTGGCTTTTTTCCCCCTCCTCTTTCCCTGTATCTGCACTAATTATCACTGATGGAATTATATTCATGGCAGCAAAGATTTCAAATGTATGTGGGAGGAACCTCAGCGCTGCATCTCTAAATTGGGAAGAGGAGGCTGAGCATAAATAGAAGACATTTTGAATGTGGGATCAAATTCTTTAATGATCATTCTTTAAAGTAATAAAATAAAAGTGAATTTTAGTGCTGGGGGATGGATTTTAGTTGTGGGGATTGATGGAGCTTTGGATAGAAATTCACCTTTTTCATGTGGGGTGAATGCAGTGCAAGCAGGGACAGGTCAAACCTCCAAATAATTTTTCACTCGTGAGGGCTGGGGTTCAATTTCCTACCATGATACAATTCTTCAGCATAGAAACTCATTCTGTCTTTGGTTCTTGTCACTGTGATAGTGCCTGGGACAGCTGTTGGAAAAAAAGGAATTTTGTGCTTTGCTGTATCCATGAATATCCTGATGCATGTTTAAATTGGCTGTTAGGAAAGTTCTCTTCTAGCAAAGTATTTTTCATGTGATTTTGAGACTATCAGAACTGTTAAAATCTACCTCTAATGTGCCCAAATTGTGAGTATAATTAAAGATAGGTTTAATCAAAAATGGGTTTTGGAGCTTTTACACAATGGCCTTACATATCACTAATACATAAGCTTGTTCTAAAATAGCAACAGAAAGCAATTTGTTTCTCCAAAGTGACATTTTCACCTCTCATCTGTGCAGTTCAGACATTTCTCCAACACTCCTTAAGTAAAATGTTGCTGATTGGCACCAATGCCATCTGATAGAGATGTGATTTGCTGCTTTTGATGCCTTTCCCTGGTCTTAAAATGAAGAGCCAAACAGGGTTAGAGGGGAAAAAGGGTTTTTTCCCTGGGTGTTTATTGCAGCCCCTGAGGTGCAGCCCAGCCAGGGGCAATGCCCCAGAGCACACGGAATGCCACCCACGGGCACTCGGGATCACATCCTGGGCCTCACAAATGAGCACATCCAGCAAAGATTCCCCGGGGAGAGGCTCCAGGGANTATTTTACAGACTGGTTTATATCTCTTAGTTGGCTTGAGTGGCGTAGGGCCATTGGTCCCTGACCATCCACCTCTCAGCATGATTGGTGAAACCCCACAACACCCATTTCAAAACATTTTCCCAAAGAGCCATAACAAACTTGGAAAACAAACTGCAGGTGTTAAGACAGAGAACTCGTTTATAAAACCGTCTCACTGTTTCTCATGGCTTGTGTGAGAAAGACAAAATCTCACAGAACAGTGCAGAGAGCTGGGAGATCTCTCTGCTGAGAGCTTTTCAGCATCCACAAAGTGGCATAAAAGGCAAAAAATCATCGTGGCATCACTCTGACTACAGCTCTGCTCCGTGTTTTTTTCCACAGGGGAGCCAGAATTCCACTACATTGCAGGAGCTCACGGGAATGAAGTGCTGGGCCGTGAGCTGATCCTCCTGCTGATGCAGTTCCTGTGCCAGGAGTACCTGGCTGGGAACCCTCGCATTGTGCACCTTGTTCAGGACACGAGGATCCACCTGCTGCCCTCAGTGAACCCCGACGGATATGACAAGGCTTATAAAGCGGTAACAGGGTCGTGCACACACCAAGGAATTATTTTTCTTTCCAGCAGATGAATCAAAAATTCTCCCTTTTGTCATTATTTGTTTCAAAGATCGCATTTTACAAGTGGTCAAAATTTGAAAATGGAAAGATGAGCACATCAAAGTAAACACAAACCACTGAAACATCTCGGGAAAAAGCTGAAAAAACCAATATTTTGTGTGATGTTGGCTAACAGGAGAATGTACATGGAAAGAAGGGTCACAAAGGCTGCCAGAAAAAACCATCCTGAGGTGTACAGAACGATGGGAACACCATTATGGAAAATGGAAAATTCGTGCAGTCTTTCTCTCGAGCAACCAAGCTCAGCACGTGAAAATTTGCATTCCTCCGCAGCTGAAATTTAATAGTGTGCCTTTAAGGAGAGCACAAGGTGTTGGGCATTGTAATAATTCAGTCTGGATGAAGACAGACACCAGGAAAAATTGTAGAGGCTGGTCAAATGCACTGGAAAATCTTCCAGAGCAGTCTGCAGAAGACTGGAACAGAAAAGTCAGAATCATAGTTATGGGACGGGATGTGTGCTGTCTCCATTGAGAGACATATTTTGGCTACCCTCAAGTAAATTTTCAAGGGTTTTCCTTCACCTCATTCAAGATTTCATACGAAATTTTAAAAAAAAAGTGCCAATTATTTATTTCAGTTAATGAAATAATTAATCTTCCATTTCTCTGTATAGAATTCCCTCTGGCACATTCCCAAACATTCTGCAGGGGCTCACGAGTTGTTTTGCTCTGAATGAATATTAATTTTTATTTTCTTTCTTTTTCTTTTTTTTTTCTCATCTAAAGGTTCAGAATTAGGGGTTGTTCACAAGTTGTTCTATTCTGAATGAACATTAATTTTTATTTTCTCCCTTTTTCTTTCTATTTTTTTTTTTTTTTTAATCCAAGGGTTCAGAACTGGGGGGCTGGTCTTTAGGACGATGGACTCAGGATGGCATTGACATCAACAATAACTTCCCTGACCTAAACTCTCTGCTCTGGGAGTCAGAAGATCAGAAGAAGAGTAAAAGAAAAGTCCCAAACCATCACATCCCGATCCCTGACTGGTACCTGTCTGAAAACGCCACTGTGAGTCAGGCTGGGAGAGGGGACACAAAGGGAGGGATGTGCTGGGAGAGTGAGATTTCCATTTCTCAAGAAATGAATACCCTGGGGGTGAAGTTCCACACCTGAGCTAAGCTTCCTGTCAATAATTCCCTGTATGTCAGTGGAAATAAAAATGCACCACAAAAGGACCGTTCCCCCCAAGGTTTTAGAGGCAGGTCTTGAGGAAGAAACTCTTTCCTAGAGGATTTTCTTTTCCCTCAGCTATTGCAAGAACCTGGAGGACTGAATACCCAAATTTAGGCAGCAAGGTAGACAAGGAGAGGCACTCCATGAGCTCAGCCATGTGGATCAGGCTTCTCCCTGGTTTTGTGGTGCAGACGAGCTCTTTGAAAACTCACTCACAGATTTCTCCTGGGGTTTTCTTACTTGCTCTTACTTGAAATATATTCTTATCTCAAAAAACACAGCAACAGGTCAGGCACATGCAAAACCAGTGCAGTGGCTTGTGCTGAAGTAATTTATTGGATTGCAGTGCCAGAAATGTAACTTATTTTGGCCTGACCTTTTAAATATAATGGCAGCTATTAATAGCAGCTTCACTGGGGCAGTTTTTAGTGTTTTAGAAACACAAAATCATGGAATAGTTACAGTTTAAAGGGGCCTCTGGAGATCATCCAGTCCAACCAAGGGTCACATGGAGCAGGTGCCACAGGAACACAACCAGGTGGGTTTGGAATTTTTCCAGAGAAGGAGACTCCATGACCTCCCCGTGCAGCTGTTCCAGTGTTCTGCCACCCTCATGGAAAAGTTCATCCTCATGTTGAGGTGAAACTTCTTGCATTTTAATTTATGGCCATTATTTCTATGTTTAAAATCCCTTATTTTGGAAACAAAAAGAGGGGGAGCAGAGTCACCACCTGACATCTCTGTCAGTTCCTGCTCTTGGCCTCACTCCACATAAATGTTCCTGTTCCATAAATTACTGACATGAAGGTTTTGTTAGTTCTTATGGGATGTCTGTGACCTCCCAAGGATGGCTAACAGGCATCCTTACTTTAAAGAAGGCCTTCTCCTTGCCCCCATGCCTTCTGCTGGCCCCTCACGCTCAGGAACTCCCAGCAGGCCTCCTGAGCCTGCTCTCCCTTTGAAACAGCATTATACCAAATTTCCAGGCTGAATCAAATCTCCTTTTTGTTTTTCTCCCAGGTGGCGGTGGAGACACGGGCAATCATAGCCTGGATGGAAAAAATCCCTTTTGTGCTGGGGGGCAACCTGCAGGGCGGAGAGCTGGTGGTGGCCTATCCCTACGACATGGTGAGATCCCTGTGGAAAACGCAGGATTACAGCCCCACGCCCGACGACCACGTGTTCCGCTGGCTGGCCTATTCCTACGCCTCCACGCACCGGCTGATGACGGATGCCAGGAGGAGAGCCTGCCACACGGAGGACTTCCAGAAGGAGGATGGCACTGTCAATGGAGCCTCCTGGCACACCGTGGCTGGAAGTAAGTGGCAGGACGTTGCTGTTGTCCCGGGGATCGACGGACAAACGACACAGGCCCGATCCAGGAAGAAATGGAATGAATTGTTTAATTATTTTACAGACTGGTTTATATCTCTTAGTTGGCTTGAGTGGCGTAGGGCCGTTGGTTCCTGACCATCCACCTCTCTAACATGATTAGTGAAACCCCACAACACCCATTTCAAAACGTTTTCCCAAAGAACCATAACAAACTTGGAAACAAGCTGCAGGTGTTAAGATAGAGAACTCGTTTACAAAACCATCTCACTGTTTCTCATGGCTTGTGTGAGAAAGACAAGGTTCTCACAGAATACTGCAGAGAGCTGGGAGATCTCTCTTCTGAGAGCTTTTCAGCATCCACAGTAGAAACTCCAATTAGCGTGACGTTGCTAATTAGGGCAAAGCCCTCACTGCCTGGTGTACGTTGCAGCAGCAGTGGTGGTAAAATGTGTGTTCTAAGAGGAACGTTTTCCCGTTTCATCATCTGTCAGATGTCATTACTGTCATGAATACCTGGAGAGTGCTTCTTTTACAACCAACTTTCCCAAAATGCACATGCACATAGTTTTAAGAACTCTGTGCACTCAAGACAGTTGGTCAAGGAGAAACCAACCCAGTCCAAACCCACTGGCAGGGGGGACCTCTCAGCCTTTGCCACCTCTCAAGGTGACAAGAAGAAAACTTCTGCCAAGCACCAGAACCAGTGCCAGAGCTGAAACAGTGGTTTCAGGGAGAGAGATTTCAGTGGCTCTCAGATAAGGAAATCCTGGTTTCAGCCTCCTGCTGACTGAACTCAGCCCCCACAGATCAGCCCCCACTCTCATTCACTTGGAGCTGTAATGACATGCCTTAAAAGCCACTGTTTGCCTGATACTGTCCTATTTCTAAAAGACCTGGACATCCTTACACTTAAATTTTGCGTGGGCTCCACAGGCATTCCTGCTGCCAGGATGAACCACAGGCTGGATCAGTCTCCATACACCCAAGCCTGTCAACCTGTCAAGGAGCACAGAGGGGAAGTCGTGGCCTGTGGTGCAGCCAAAACCTCGATTTCCAGGAAAGCCCAGTTAGAAGCCCATTTTTAACAGCATGAGACACGTTTGTCTCTCTGGATGTGCACTTGGAGCAGGCTGGGAATCAGACACTCTGCTGATTCATCACAGTTCTGCTCAAAAACTTTGTGTTTTTCTAAGTGCAAACACCATATTCCCTGAAATTAGGAAATGAGACAGGCATCTGCCACCACCGGGCTGATGGCAGGAACAGCACTGATGGCAAACAGATGCAGCCTGGAGTCTGCGCAGCTCATGTTTGGAACTTGCAGGTACCTCCACTGCATAAACATTCCTGGATTTTGGACATGGCTTTTATGGCTTTTACTTTGGCCCATGTGGAGTTAGTGCTGGCCGGCCTTAAAAGGCTACAGTCAAGAATTAGCTTTTCAAATATTTTTTCAGGAGTTTAAAAAGTGTTGGGTGGATTTGGGGGGAAACCTTGAACTCTTAGGTCTGACAGTACATTCCTATGCATTTCTACAAATTCCAGAGCATACTCTGAGAGCTAACTTGACCACTTAATTATCTAATTTATGAGTTTAATTTTCCTAAGTGCTACAAGAAGCATGATTATGAATTGATCCAGAAAAGATGACACTGGCCTTGTCACTAGCAGCTGTCACACTGAGTTACATTAAGTAAAGATGGACAATATAGATGCTGGATATTACTCTGATTTCTTAGGACCAATTACATATTGGATTTGTTTCATCTCATTTGTTTTTTTGCTTGATGATGTTTTAATTATGATTTATATCCTGCTCTCTTACATTATAGTAAGACTTCTAATAAAGTGCTTGCAGAAGGTCTCCCACCCATCCTTTGGTGTGGGTGGCATCTCCTGCCTGTACCATACCTTGAAGCTGCCCATCCCTTCTCTCCTCATCCATTTCTGTCCTTGCAGTGGTCCTGCACAGAAACTCCTCACTGCTCATGCCATGGGAAAATTTAGATGGGATTTTTCTGATTTCTTTTCAGTCCCTAGAGAAGCATGTGCACCACAGACACCCAGCACCTCCTCATGCCTTTAAAACCCAGCCGTGTTATTTCCTGCACGTATTTTGAACTGCAGTGCAGGCAAGTTCTTCAGCAATTTTACATGTAAAGTTTCTGCACTGGGTGAACTGCACAGAGGCAAAAAAGAGGTTGATTTCATTTTATTTCCAGTGTTTTTGAGGCTGGATTTGCATGTTTAGGCAGTAGGAAAGACTAGCTCTTGGCAATGTTAAGCCATTTTCTTAAATACATGTATTAAAACTGAGCAATTACTGTGTATGGCAAAACATTTCACAGCAGATTAATCAGGATGTGATACAATGTGTGAGGGGAAAATAATTGTGGCTGCTTCTCAAGTGGAGGGGAAGCACGTTTATGCAGAGTAGCATATGCCACTGGCTGATATTTAGGCTTTCCCCATCAACAAAAGTGAAAAGTTTAACATCTGTGTTATATAATCCTCCTGCTCTGCTTCCAGAAGGCACCGAGGACTCATTAAATACTTGACTTCTGCTCTGTGGTAATTGGACAGGAACAGAGATTTTGGTTTAACTCTTCCCAGTCAGAAGCACTCATTGAATGCAAATCCTGGTAATCTCTGCCATTTAAAACATAACAATTAATGATTTTTAACGAACACATTTTAAAATATATTCTTATTAGAAATGCAGGTAGAATAAGAAATAAAGCTCACAGAATTTCTTCCTCTTGTGCTCATGCTCTGTACCTTGTTATCTGTGTGTTAGTGGAGAACTAATAAGCAGGAAATATAATGGTGAGAAACAGGAGAGAAACCTGGAGAATGGAAATGTTTGAGCTCTGTATGTAAGGACAGTCCCCCTTAGTGCTCAGGACCTTTGCAAAGGTTACAGTGGTCTCTGTAATGCAGAATTAAACTGAAACTCCTCAGAGTTTGGAGGCACTGAGGTTCCTGGGGCTTGATTAGGACATGTTTCTAATGGACAACCCTGCTGCAGAGCAATAGTGCAGATCCCAGTCTTCTGCAACACCTTTCATTTCTTACAAACCACAGACACCACGTGTAACATCAAATAATTATTACTACCTTGATTTTTCTGGCTTTTCTATCAGTTAGATTACTCGGGGAGGGAAACAGACTGAGGAACTATTTCACCAACTGCTCTGATAAATCTCCTTTACATAACAATCCCTGTGAGCACATTGCTCTGTGGCCTGGCATTCAGGGTTCTGTGGGTTGGGTTAACCCAAAAAAGACAATTCCACTACTGCCCAGGGCACTCATAAGGGAGAGCTGCTCCATGGGCGATGGCCAGGGTTGGGGATGCTTAGTGCTTTCTCAAAGCAAAGCACAAGTTTTTGCTGTAGAGAGTGACCTTTTTCCTGGTTGTGTCCCCATCTTCTCCATCAGTAGAATCCCAGAATGGTTTGGGTTGGAAGGCACCTTAAAGCTCATCGACTTCCACCCCCTGCCATGGGCAGGGACACCTTCCACTATCCCAGGTTGCTCCCAGCCCTGTCCAGCCTGGCCTTAGACACTCTCCTGCTTTGCTACAGGACAGGAGGCACCTCTAAAACCCTTTTTCCCTTCCAATCCTGCAGACTGAACCAGCTGGATGAACACCCAACTTGCGTTTCTAGAAGTTACCTTAATTTGCGTAAAAACTCAGGTCTGATCAATAGATTAAAAAAGATATGAAATTGTTCCCTTTTCCCCCACTATTGACAGGCATCAATGACTTCAGCTACCTGCACACCAACTGCTTTGAGCTCTCCATCTATGTTGGCTGTGACAAGTACCCCCACGAGAGCGAGCTGCCCGAGGAGTGGGAGAACAACCGCGAGTCCCTGATTGTTTTTATGGAACAGGTATTCAGCAGGAGGGTGACTCCTCCCAGGCTGAGAGATTAAAGTTTCTGCTATTGCTCTCCTGCGTGACTAATTATGTGGTTGTTGGTATTTTTGATAGACATATCTCTTCAGCCAGGCTGGTTTGACTTCAGGGAATAAAATAATGAAGCTTCTGAAAATTTGATGTGGGTGCTGAGCTTGCTAGAAAGGGCTGCTAGAAAAAAAACCCTGATATTGTGTCTGTTGCTTCATCTGTTCTTTTTATCCATGTCTTGAATTTGATGCCTCAGGAATCCTAACAAAATTCACGAACTGATTCACAAGTTAATGCCTGAAGGGCTGCTATGGGGTTAATAATGATATTTCACAATTCTGTGAGCCATGAAGTAGGAATACAAAAATATAATTCATTGTAAGTTCCTGGGGATACTACTGTTCATTGTTGTGCAGTATTTACTTGCTCTTTTTATTCTCTCCACAGGTCCATCGTGGCATCAAAGGCATCGTGAAAGATGTGCATGGAAAGGGAATCCCAAATGCTGTTATTTCAGTGGAAGGTGTTAACCATGACATCCGCACAGGTAAAAAAAAAAAAAAAACCAATAAAAAAAAAAAGTCAGTGCAAAAGAACAGATTTATGGTTTGAAAACAAACCCACTAAACCATGTTCCTAAGTTCCACATCCACATGTTTTTTCAACACTAATATTATGTATTTTTATGCCTTTACTGGAGTTCTAGGTCCTTCATCTGCTGCCACTTCCATGTGCTTTGCCACTGAGGTAGAGAGGCAGATTTGGACACATAAACTGATTTCAGGCCATAGAGCTTTGTGACTTCCAAATCTTTAATGTTTGCCACAGGAGGTGATCTGAGCCAATAATGGATCTTGGAATATCTAACTTAGTTTATGATTAATTTCAGTGCTACCGTGTCTCCATTGTAAAGGAAAGCATTGAATGACAGCTATTTAATTAGGCAATAATGATTCTGCCTTAAATATTTCAAAATGGGACCACTGGGAAGTGACAGTGGGAATTAAAGTAATCAGCTGCTTTTTCTTGTCTTGGAAGCCTTGGCAGTGCTGCAAGTCTGCCATGAAGTGTGGGTTGTATTACTCTGTTACCAGAATGAATGTATTGCTCTGGTTGAGGCTGAGTTAATGCAATATGTGATTAATGTCCAGCCCTCTGTACTTGGGATTGTCATGTGAAAGAAAAATAAAGTGCAATAAATGTGCAAGATCCCAAAACCCACCTTGTAACACTCGGGGAATCTTGCAGCTATTTACATCTTGAATTATTGCTGAGCCTCTATGGCTCAAGGCCATCTGCACTTGTTAGTAAAAATAAAAGTACTTATTTCATTCCCTTTAATTTTTCTTTTTAATGAGACGTTTAAGCTCACACTCTGGAATCACTGTGGAGATGGGAACATAAAAGTTCTATCTTGTTTCATATTATCCAGATAACAATACACGTCTCATTAGTCCCTGAAACCAGAGGATTTATGCTGGAGCCAAAAAGCTAAAATGACATGTATAACTCCAGAGAAAGAAGGCAAATCGTCAGCAGTCTTCTTTCATTTATACCTTTTAAAATGAAAGATGTATCCATTTAAACCTCTGAGTTGCCTTGATGTAAAAACAGGCCAAGCAGGAGAAGAATTATGGCCACTATCTCTATTCCCATAAGTTTTGTTTCAAGTGAGCTGAGCTCTGCTGTTTCACTGACACCTGAACGTGGTCAGCTGCCCCGCAGAGCCAGACAAAAGCTGTCTGTGAAAGCCCTCTAACAACATTCAAAGGTTTGGGAAAATTTCTTTGCTTCTTCCTGTGGACTGAAATAAAAGTGCATGGAAAGCACATGGGTTTGACTTTCTCCCAGCCATAAAATATCCCTCGTGGAAGGAGGGGATGCTGGCATCCAGCTGACACCATTAATGGGCTAATTGAAGCCATTGATTCCGAGAGCCGGAGCTTTGTGGGAATTTATTCCATTTTCCCTGGATGCAGATGTAACTATTGATTAAGTCTGAGAGATTCCATGCTGTTTCAGTCAGATATGGACCATCCTCTATGAGAAAACCTCTGGGGAAGAGTTCACTTGGGTGAACAAATGCACCTTTTCCCCCATTAGTGCAAAGGCAGTTTTGGGGGTTGCTTCCCGTAATTTGGGAAATGTCAAACTACATATTCATGGAGAAGGGTGCAGTTTCTTCCTGGTGAAACACAGCCAGACTTCAAAGACAGATGCTTCTGTGTGGTTTTTGAACCACAGCATAATTAATATAATTTCCCACTGTATCCAGAGAAATTTTTATGGATATTTTGCTAAGTTTGCTGTGATTTCAGTATACTTTATATACCAAAACCCAAGGATTTTGAAGTAGCATTTACTAATAATTAATATATTAAATATATTTATATATTAAATATTTATTTAATTAGTCTAAGCTAAGCATAATTCTGGTATTACAACTCTTCAGCCTCATTCCTGGCTGCCTTGTCCATCCAGAAAAATTGAATTTAAGCTGTTACATGCTTTGGGTATCCAGCACTGTGGCCAGGTTTCCTGGAGAGTCTTTTATTGGTAAAAGAGCATTAGAAAGATTTTTATAATGTATTGAAATCAGTGGAATTCAGTACATTTAAGTGTAAAAATTTCTTTTGCACTTTTACAATTACTTCATTGTAACTAAGGTCTGTCCTATCAGGCTCAAAGGATATTTCCCTTAATTGTAGAATTTATGGAATAATCTGACATACTGAATTCATAGCAATGCTATCTTTGTCCTTTAATGCATTGTTATTTTATCTAAGCAGACATGGCAATCCTTTTCCAGCCCCAGTAGGTGGATATGGATGCAGTCTGCCTCCAGCCTGCTCCCACTGGAACCTATTATTTCAGCAAACCTATTATTTACTAAATTTATCTGTGTTTTTAATTGTGTTTCCTTTTGCCATCTGTTCCGATTTTTTTTTTTTTTTTTTTACCTACTGGATTTAATCCGATTTTCAAAAAACCCCAACCTTTTAGCCTGGTATTAAATTCTGGGCACTGACAGCTGACAGAAACACTCCTGTCTGCTTGCTTGTGAGTGGAAAGGAGGGAAAGTGCATCCTGCTGAAGGCTTAATACCCAGCTTTGTAATAAATTCCCCGTGGGGTGTGAATGTGTAGGTTTATTCCTGGCCCCGTGTGAGGTTGTGATGGACTGACTGTTAAATGCGTCAGAAAAATGTGGGTCAGGCTTGCAGTCCCGGGGCTGAAGGCAGGCTGGGAGCAGGGATGTGACCACACGGGCTGTTCCAGAGCCCTCTGCCTGCCCCGTGGTATTGCCAGAGCATTTACAGCTAAAAATGAGCTCTTGGGGATAAATACCAGGAACCTGGGCAGATTTATGGGTTGGCCTTTTGTTCAGCTTCCAACAGACCCAGTGGTGAGGGAGAACTGAATAAAGAGCCTCTCTTAGAGCCTTTCCTAAAAACACAGTCCTGAGAAACAGAAAATTTGGACCTTATTATCAGCCCAAATGTGGTCAAATTGGATTAAAAAAACCCTGATCAAATTGGGATGTAAGAATGGTCCTGATCAGGTGCAAATCTGGCACACTCAGACTGCACTATCAGGGTAGAGTCAATATTGCCATTTGTTAACGCTTGCTGTTTGCAAACACATTTTTTATTTCACCAAACCCTAAGTTAAAATTCTGTTTCTTTAAACAGAGGCCGACCAGTCTGATAATTTCCTAAATATAATATTTTTATGCAAATCATCTTCAGTTTTTGCTCCACTCTGCACTGCCAGCGAGCCAAGGCTGGTGTTAGTAAGGCTGTCAGGTCTCATCAGTGCTAAAAAACCCCAACCCCTCCTCATGCAGGAGATGTTCCATTTCTATTTATACATGGAATTGCATATTTGAATATGTACTTTCATTCACAGGCAGCTTTTCCAGGACAGAGTGCAAAACTAATTTTAGGTAATAGTTTTTCCCCCTTTTTCATCTTACAGCTAGGAATACTTTGTGGTATATATGATTAAAATCATATTTAAAAGAAGCCTAAAACCATCCTGATGCACATATGGGTACATAAAATAGGTATAGCTGAGATCATTCATGGGGAAAAAGGAGAAACCAAAAACTCTTGATTCAGTGAGGTGTTAAAATACATTTTTATGAGTAGTTTAGTTGATTACAGGAGCTTGGTTTGTGCATTTACACTTAACTGGTGGTTAAATGTCCTGGTGAACTATACTTTGTAGGAAAATCAGTGTAATAAACCCCAATGTAAGTCTTTATAGAAGGGGATATTTCCTTACACCTCAAAGTGAATTGATATTATGTATTCACACACTTTTTCCAATAAAAAGCACCAAAATCTGTGTCCTGGCAGTCTGGTCAGGGTCATGGAATGTGGGTATTTCTTTAGTGTCAAAAACAGAAGACAGCTTCTATTTTTATATAAAAATAAAGTATTTATTAATTAAGAAATTAATAAAATTAATTAATTAAAATTCGGTAGCAAAAAAAATTAAAAATCCGGGATCCGGATTAAAATTAAGAAA
>VZRO01005746.1:330712-396825 GCA_013397915.1 Daphoenositta chrysoptera
AACAAATAATCTCAGAAAACAATACATACCAACAAAACATTACTTAACAACATTATAGATGCTTGATAAAAATAATAAAACTCGGAAATAACAATGCTACAAAATGAATAATCTAAAATCATAAAACATCTAACAAATAACGTTATAAACACTTAATGAACATACAACAACTTCAATAACATCATAAATACTTGGTAAAGTAACAGAACTGGGGAACAACAACGTTTAACAGGGGCACAACAGGGGTATTTTAAGAAAAATATGGCTTTTAACTTGGATTAACCTGTTTGAACTGGGGCATATACAAAAACTTTTAATTAGGTAACCTTCAACACTCAATCAACTGGGCAATAAAACAATTAATCATTAATGAGCTTAACTAAAACTACCTAATATGCAAGGACAAATAAATAATTGTGCATAACATTTAGGACTCCTCTGTTAGGATTAGTTTGGGAAAAGTCTTTTATACCCCGTGGGAATCACCAGATTTTGCCTCAGGCCTTTCCAACTGCCAAAAATCTGCAGCTGGATTGGAGCCTTTTTTCATTATTTGGAAAATACGATTGAGGTGTGTTTTTCTCTAGGGCTGGCTGGGGGAGGAGGGGTACTTGTGATGGGGGCAGCCCTTGGACACCCTCCTGGTGTGAGGATGGAGGGTTCAGCCTGTGGTGTCACCTCACCCACGGCCAAGGACTTCTCCTGGGGATGGTGCAGGGCTGGGAGTCGGACTCGATGATCCTTGTGGATCCCTTCCAGCTTATCCCGTGTGATTCTGGGTCCTCATTTAATGGACTCAAGTCGCACCAGAAAAGGTTTAGATTGGATTTTAGAAGAAATTCCTTCATGGAAAGGGTTTTCAAGAACTGGAACAGGCTGTCCAGGGATGTGGTGGAGGGAAGCCATGCTTGGATGGGTTCAAAAAATGTGTGGATATGGCCCGTGAGGCCGTGGTTTATTGGTGAACATGGTGGTGCCGCTGGTTGGTGCCTTGACTTGGAGATCTCTTGGTGAGGTCTTTCCCAACCTCAGTGATTCTATGACTTCATAAACAACGCTTTCCTCAAGGAGAAAGGACCAAAGCCCTTCAAACCATGTCTGTCCCACCAGGAGCTGACGGGGATTACTGGCGCCTCCTCAACCCGGGCGAGTACGTGGTGGGCGTCAAGGCCGAGGGCTACACCGCCGCCACCAAGAGCTGCGAGGTCGGCTACGACATGGGGGCCACCCAGTGCGACTTCACCATCTCCAAGACCAACCTGGCCAGGATCAAGGAGATCATGAGGAAGTTTGGGAAGCAGCCCCTCAGCCTGGCGGCGCGCCGGCTGCGGCAGCGGGCGCGGCAGTGGCAGCGGCGGCGGCGGTAGAGCTGGGCCCCAGCTCTGCTTCTCTCAGCCTGGCTGTAGTCGTAGTGAGAGTTACGTAGCCCATCTCTTCATGCATTTTTCTCTGCACGAGGCCTTTCTGCTAGTGGAGCTGGATGGATGCTGGGGGGAGGGTTTCCTCATTTTGGTGGGAAAAAAAAGTCGGAAGTGAAGTTCGGAGCCCCAGGTTGAGGGGAGAGACAGGGAGAATGGAGGAAGGTGTTTTGGGTTGAGCTGGGATTAAATGTTTTGCTTGTTGGGTTATTTAATCCTTTGTCAATCTGTTTTCTTTCAAAATGGAAAAGAAAGGATGAAAACAACAGCAACAAAAAAGAGATACTTATAAAGAAGCGGTGTTCTGAATGAAAAATTGAAAAATGTATCTAAAGTATAAAATCGGTATATTTTTGCAACTCAAAAAGGTTTTGACACTCTTTATGTTTTATTCTCATATGGGAGGAAAAGCTGAGAGGGGACAACTTCTGTTTCATGTGATTAAGACTTGTGTAAAAATTTCTCTCTTTCTCTGGAAGTTCCCCTTTTGACAAGCTCTATATTTCAGGAAAAAAGTCTGCAGTGAATAACCCACCTTTGCTTTCCTGCTTGGGTTGTTTAGATTTAAGGATGCTTTGTGCTGCCAGAGTTTAATGCCAGGAGTGTTTTCTCCTCTGGATTTTTAAGGCTGCGTTTTTATTCCCTGAACTAAACCTGACAAAAAGGTTGTGGGATCAGGACCACTCCAGCCCTGTGGCGTGGAAGTTCTTCCCTAAAATGGGAGAAGGACTTGAACAAAGCTTTTCCTGAGGATACAGCCAGTAGTGCCACGTGTCTGAGAGGAGAGGCTGAGTCACTGACAGGTGCTTAAGTCACAAATCCACTGATACCATCTTTTTTCTTGATTTTTGGCCTGACTGGGAGTGCCTTTTGCACATCTGATGCCACTGTCTTCTGTGACATGCGAGGGGTTCTGGGTTCCTCTGCAGGCCTGCTCATCTTGCTGCTGCTTTTTGGCCTTATGTCTCTTTGGGAGCAGGATTTGTGTTTTATTGTTGGATTTTGAGTAATAAAATCATACAGCAGGACAGGATTGGGGTTCTGGAAAGATGCAGACCACATCTAGGAAAGAATTAACTAACACTGAACACAGTGTCTGCTGATGAAAATACAACTTTGCTCCGTTAGCTTCAATGTTATGACCCCAATTATACCTAAAAAACCAGGGTCAGCTGCATGATTTTAGCCAGTCTGTGGCTAAATAAACATCTCTTAACATGCTTGGTAGAAAGACTGCAGCAATCTCTTCCAAATACAGTTTCGTTCTAAACATTTTGATTGCTATTTTCAGTTTTTGCCAGTTTGATAGGATTCTTGGAAAAGACGTTCCGCAAAATATCATTGCAACTGAGGGAAAAATAAAGTGCAAGTAGAAAACTTACCGTAAAAATACCATGGGCCATCTGTATTAATTACTTTTTTATTGTCAAGGAATGTAGGAAACGCATAAAAGGCAAAAGATTGCAGAATGAAAAACATAGTCATCAGCCCTTGCATAGTAAATAATTGTATTCTTAAATTTCCCAGACAATTCCAGCCCATGCTTGTCCTGCAGATACCATTAAATAACAGCAGAGGCTCCAAGAAAACAGAAGAGTGCGTTTTTAATCCTCTGTGACGGAAATTATGGAACACCTCCAAGTCAGTATCATTTCAATTAAGTAATAGAAGTAAACAACTTATCCAATCATTCCATCACGTGGAATTATATTTTACTTATTTCACCCTATTTACCACCCTTACAGCATCCTGTATGCCATATATTTTTGTATAGCAAATATAACTGCAGTTTGTCAAGAAGGGATATCTTTTCTTGAGAGGTGAGAAAGGATTAATGATGTCTTTGTGCAGGTAACAAAGTGAAATAATTTTGTGATATGGAGTAATGACAGCAGGCAATTTGTTTGCAGTTTAATTTGACTTGTTTGTTGGCATATGTAGATTTTATTACCACCACGGCAGATCAAGACCACACAAGATTTTTTTGGGTTATGAATGGAGTTTTTTGGGTGGATTCTCTCTGGAGTCCCACAAAGGCATCTTGCAGGGGTGGTTGGAATGCACAGGCAAAAGTGGAACAAAACAGCCAAATTTAAATTGGATTGAAGGTGGAAAGCACTGTCTTAGTCCTGGCAGGGGAGTTCTTTCTACCTTGAGACAACGGTGTGAAGAGTTCAGCTTCACAAACCTCAAGGTTCCTGGGCTTTGCTCTCAGGAGCGAGGTCCTCTCGACGAGAAATTATTTTTCATTTGATAACAAGAAGTGGATTTGATGGGGAATTCTTGGACATCTGTTGGCTGAGACTGGATGGACTCTGATTGCTGAAGGCCTCGGGTGCTGGGGACAGTGGCTTTGGTGTTCTTTCCTGGCTGTCACTAGTGCTTGCACGTGTTTGGGCACAGCAGAACTGGGACTAATGCAGGTGACCTTACTCCATTTTAGTCCAGGCATTCCTAAATAAATGGCCTAATAGCTGTCAAGTGGACTTGTCTGTGCAATTATTTTCGGGTTGTCCAGTGCTGGAAAACACTCAGGCTCCAAGGAATGTTACCAGGAATTTCAGATGTGTGAATATCTCATGCTGGGATGTTTATGCCTGCCTTGGATGTAATGATACCAAACTGATGTGTGCCCTGTTTACTGCTGTAGTTATGCACCTGGGAGTTAAAATGTTCCTTTCCTTTGCAATACACAGCACCATTATTTAGCCTTCAGACAGATCCAAACCACAAACCAGTAAATCAGGATACCAATGTTTTCTATTTATCTGCCTTTTCCACCACTTTAGAACAGGTAATTTTTTCTAAAGTCTGTGCTTTTAATCTCTTTCCCTTTTATTGTAGGAAAACAGACAACCCTGCAGAAATGCCAAGAAATAAAACTTGAGGGTGGATGCAGCCCTTTTGCAATTACAGATCCATTTGAACAGCTTGTAACAGTTGTCTGATGTGAGAACTTTGCTAAATCTTGATCTTCCCTGATACAAAAGAGAAAAATACAATCCCTTCCAAATAATAAGAAATTCAGCTGCACAACCTCACCCACATAGGAAAGGTTAAACAAATGAAAGGTTAAAACAGGAGATACTCCACTCTGCTTGATAATACCAGCCATCAGTCATCTGCTCCCACGCAGAGCCCTGACAATCATAAAACACAGTGGGAGCTGCCTGGCTTCTCCTTAACTATCCCTGTCAGGTCATCCAGCTGTTCATTTTTATTGGTTTAATTATCATCTTGGTTTTCTCATCCATCCTGGTAACTACGAGTGCAGTAACCTCTCCAAGACAGCTCTCAGTACCTGCAAATCCCAGACTCGTTTGGGCTGGAAGGACCTTAAAACTCACCCAGTGCCACCCCTGCCATGGACAGGGACACCTCCCACTGTCCCAGGTTGCTCCCAGCCCCTCCAACCTGGCCTTGGACACTTCCAGGGATGGGTGAATCAGGTTGGGAATCTACTGCTGTTATATCTGCTTACACACGTTGGTGTAAATGTAGTGTAGTTTTGGTACTCTCTAATCCAAGTTTAATTTTCTGCCAGCAGAAGAATTTTAGGAATTTCTGAGTGTGTCTTTTACCAGGAGGTTGAGATCTGTGTGGGTAAAACACTGATGAAAATGAATATGAATGAAATCATTGTCTGTGCTAGTTGAGAAATATATTTTTTCATTGGCTATTTTAAGCCTGTCACATATTTTCAGCTTCTGTCACCATCTACTTTCCCTTCTCTTACCCACGTGTAGTTGTGGGTTTTTTCCTCTTACTTCAGCTCATTATTTTCACAGAATTTAGGACATCTCCCCAAAGTGTGGATTTCAGCAGTGAGTGACAGTGATCCAGCCACATTTACTTGTCTCTCATCACGCTGTGGCAGTGGTTGACCTTTATGAGAAACACCAAAACAGAGACGAACTTGAAACAGAACACAAGTGGCTTCACACCAGTGCCCTCCACCATTTAACCTTTAAAACTGGCATGAGCTACATTTGCTGTGGGTCTGAAAAATGCCCAAGTTTGGAGCTTTTTTACACTTTATTTTGCAACCAGTCCCTGGGTGAATTTAGGCAGCAGCCACAAGCCTGAGGGGGAAGTGTAGAAGCAGAAAAAAATCGTATGAATTGTGGTGGCATCACCTCCTGCTGCAGGACAAACAGCTCTGTGCACATTTCCAGCCCTCCAGCCAGAGCCCAGAGAAGCTCTGCTGCTTCACACTCACTGAGGATTCGACTTTTCAAAGCCTTTTTCCTCTCCTACTGCAGCAGCTGCACACACATGGAGAGAGGGGCAGTGATTTTTACAGCTGATTTCATGGGTGGTTTTAAGACCACTTTTGCCTGTGCTGCTTTGTATTACAGTGACAAACATTTTTTGGGCTCTTTCTAGTCCTTAATAAACAGCTATAAATCCTTTTGGCTTCAGGTGATTAACTTCTAGAAGTTTTAGTGGTTTATTCTGATATCCCCTTAATACTCCAAGATAAAATCCTATCTATACACTTAATCTAAAGCGTTTACTGGTCTTTAATTTCTGTTTGAAGCCATTAAACTTCAGATGATGTGTTTGCATTTCACTGTAATGTTGTAAGATTTTTTAGCAGAAAAATTGCATTCAATGGAGCCATCACAGTGAATGCAGCCTTGTCACTAAATAACCATTTTCTGCCATATTCCATTGATAAAATCAACATTTTGCAGCATCCATGGTCACTTTATAGCTAGGTGAGGCTAACAAACCTTCCAAGTCCACACAGATTTGCAGAACAATTTGTTGATCACTTTTGTGGCTTCTCTGTCCTCTTAACCTGACAAGAGACTCAATTTGATTTTGATGGAGATCACAGTTTCCATTAAAATGTTAAAAATTGCTCACATGCTCGTGATCTGCTCCTTGCTCATTAGGCAGATAAAGGATATTTTTCTACATCTCATGAATTTCAGAGGGGCCATATTGACTGAACAATTTTTGGTGCAACATTTCATCTTAAGATGTAAATGAATGTTTTCATCAGTAAAAAAAGGAAAAGGATTTTGGAAAGCTTGTAAAAAGCTTCAGACAGTAAACACAAAGGCACTTTACTGGTGTATTTTTAAAAATTTAATCTGCCTTTTCAGGTGTTTGAGGGCCTTTGTTCACCTGCTGGGGTGTCACACTCAGAGATGTTAAATCCACCTTCCCCTCCCTGGTGTTGGGTGATTTCCACAGGCTGGATTAGCCAATACCCCACAGTTTTCTGCTCTTTACTAAACTGATTTTCAGACCAGACACCTTTCAAGCACTTACCTCTCCAGGGGAAGGTCCAGCCTTCATCAGGGAAGGTCCCTGATGCCAGCATCCCATCTGGAGAGAACACTTGGCCTCTCATGATACAGCAGCACTTTTGGAAGTGATTTTTTTCCCACCAAAATATTACAAAAGAGCATTGCACTGTGTATCCTGAAATACTGGTGATGTTTGGAGAAAACAGTAACAATTCCCACCTATTAGTACACTAAATAATCTCAACCACCTGATATTTTAATTATTCTAGTCATTAACTCTCCCTTAATTTGCAGCAGCTTCTTTCTAGAATTCAATACATCACTTATGTCAACAGCACAATCATTCTTATTAACTCTGCTGTCCCAGTAGCAGCAGAAAAAGAGCATTCAGAGTAAACTGTCATTTAGAGATGAAATATTAATCCAGAATTATTGTCAGCAAGTAAAAATATGAAAAATGGAATTGCTTTCTGTGGTTTAGGTCTGACAGGAATTCAATACCTGGGTTAACAAGGAGCAATAGCAGCATAATCTCACTTAACCAGAGCAGGGGGATTTAAATCTGAGATCTGTTTCTTACCACAAGGATCTGGGTCTGGTCACATGGCCTCAGTGTAAAAAGTGTTAAAATCACATTGCTGTTTATGACAGTTTTGTGAGCTCTGTAACGGGTGAATGGAATCATTGATTTGGGTTGGTCACAGCTCTGGCTCAGCTCAGGGAGCAGCTCCTTCCCAAAGTTGTCCTCACAATTAGAAAAAGTGAATTTACAGAATAATTGGGAGAGGAGTGGGAAGTGAAGGGAAAAAGAGATTCTGTTTCTATGATCTACCCACTATCTGCCTTATTTTTCTATATTTGGCTAATAAAGGGCAGCTGGAGCCACTGTAATGAACGTAATGATTTCTGGGAACATTCAAACCCCAATGATTGCACTGAAGGACCAAGACAATCAATCTACAGCTCCACCAGAAAGACATAAGCTGTTAAATCTCCTAATTCAGTTTAATTCTAAATGGCTTGACCACTGTTGGTTGCTATGTGGTCATTTTCAAATGCTAAAACAAATTCCTTGAGTGTTAGAACTTAGAGAGTTGTTCTTCAGAGACATCTACCTGGTTTTACTTGCACACTTTTTGTGCCTTTTGCCCTAAAAATGGACCACTTTAATGACTCTGAGTCACTGTAAATTTGAGTACTGATGGTCCTGATGTCAGCACCCTCAGTCAATGCACCCTCAGCATCATGGGCAAAACATACCTGATTTGGAGAAAATCCAGTATTTTAAAATCGGTTTCTCACTAATGAAAGTGTCCATAGAACTAATTGCTGAATTTCCATCTCGGCTTCAGTAGCAATGAATCATTCTTAAAGCAGTGTGAGTCTCCAGAGGGTACTTTTCAGATTATCACAGTCTTTAGATGTATTATTAAGGCATTGACTGCTGCATGATTGATGTAATATAAATATAAATCAATAGAGCTTCCCTAGAACTCATCCCTGTCTTCTGCAAGGAACTTGGTGGATTTTCGGATCTGGTGTTTGGGAAATGAGACCAGAAGAAGCGTGAGGTTGGAGCAGGAGAAAAAGAACCATTTTTATAGAGGAAAAACTGAAGGATGGAAATGAGGATTCAAGTCGAAATCTTCTAATCCCCTATTTATCCTGAATAAATATGCCTTTTCCTGAATTTTCAAATAGTCCTTCTTCCTGAAGCAGCCACTGAGGTGAGAACAACAAAGTTCACACATAAGTGGTGGCATTTCAAGATTCCCAGTCCAAGCCAAAGAGTTCAGAAGCAGATGGTGGCAAATTATATTTCAGCAAATGCTGATAACTAGTTTATCATAGAACAGAAAATTACGCTGAAATTCAGGATCTGGCAGAAAGCTGACTGGGTATTTTTCACACCAAGGGACCTGGAAGCTGATAAAAGCCCAGGGTAGGAAAGGGTATGGTCAGAGCAACATTCCTTCAATGAGTTTGTGATTTGACACGAAGTGTTGAGGCTGCTGAAATCATCCATCTCCGATTTAAAATAAAATAAATGCCCGTTATTAGAAAGAAAAAAAATTAAACTCTGGAGGGGGAGGAAGGAGCAAGCCAGGATGTTAAAAATGAAGTAGAAAGGGGTCTCTGTGAGCCCCACCAGCAGTGGGGTGTGTGTTTGTGTGGGCACACACAAGCTCCTATGTTTACTTTCCATAATGCAACGAGGAGGGCAGGCAGCCCTCAGGGGGCATCAGCACTGCAGAGCTGCCAATTGTTCCACATTAGAAACCCCAAATTGCACGGATGCAGCCTTAATATAGTAACAATCAGAGCAGAGTGTAGGAGTCTCCAGTGTTTGTCAGCGTCCCTGATTGTATCTCCTCGAATTTCAGTGAGCCTAAGGACTCAGGATGTAAAATAATGGTTATAGCATCCTCCCCACCATCCAAAAAAGAAAAGAAGGGAAAAGAAAACAAGCAAAACAAAAGCTCCACTGTGCTGAAGAGACCCCCCAGAGTCTCCTGTGACTTGTGTATCTGACAACGTTACCTTGAATTATTTGGAAATTTGGCCACAGTTCATGCCAGGTTGTAAAGAGACTTTAGAGGGGAAACAAGAACAGATTCTCATCTGCTGAAACCATACAAAGCCTATTGATGTCGAGATAAAACTGCCCAGCCCCTTTGTCACTGCATTTGATAGATTTCCTTACCAGTATCCCAAAGCTTGCCAAGAGTTACTCTTTATCTGATTCCCACTGGGAAAGTAGGAGGATTTTCTACATCAAAGTTCACGACCCATCCACACCCGGCTGTTTGTAAAAGGTCCAGCACATTGTGGGTGCTGCTGTAAACAAACTACTAATAAAAATGTAATTTGAGATATCTTCTTACATTTATAGAGCCTCACATAGAATAGAATTTTTTAGGCTGGAAAAGCCCTCTAAGATCTCCGAGTCCAACCATTCCTCCTGCCAAGGCCGTGTCCCCATGTCCTCTTATCCATGTCCCCAGGTGCCACATCCACATGACTTTTAAATCCCTCCAGGGATGGGGACTCCACCACTGTCCTGGGCAGCTGTGCCAGGCCTGGACAAGTCTTTCTATACAGAAATTTTCCCTAATGTAGAATCTAAACCTCCCCTGGCCCAGCCTGGGGCCGTTCCCTCTGCTCCTGTCCCTGTTCCCTGGGAGCAGAGCCCGACCCCCCCGGCTGCCCCCTCCTCTCAGGGAGTTGTGCAGAGCCACAAGGGCCCCCTGAGCCTCCTTTTCTCCAGCCTGAGCCCCTTTCCAGCTCCCCCAGGAATTCTCCAGCCCCTTCCCAGCTCCCTTCCCTGCCCTGGCCATGCTCCAGCCCCTCCATGTCCTTCTTGTCATGAAGGGCCCAGTAAGGGACACAGGATTTGAGGTTCTTCAGCACTGCCCTGGTCCTGTGGCCACCGCAGGGACAATAATATTGTTTTTAATGCCTTAACGCCTCAGTGCTCTGTCCCCAGAGCTGCTGGTTGGCACTGAGGCCATTCCTGTTGCACTGCCCCTATAGGAAGGCTCTGTGCACACATGAATTATTCGTGATAAGAACTCTGATAACCTCCTCGAAGATCAGGCATTGCATCCCTGCAAAGTGCCCCCTGGCATTTCAGCCACCATTTGTCACTTCAGCTCTCTGTAAGCAGCAGTGCTCGTGCCCCTCCAGCCCAAAATACCTGAAATATCTTGGATAACTTCAGTGACTCAGCAGCTCTCAAACCCTTCCAACAGGCAGGGGGTAATTTGTAAGCAAACAGAGCTAAATTCAATCAGCTGTTCACAACAAATAATTTGAACATCTCTGTGTGTGCAGTTAAAGCAAATCATCTTAATGTGAAAATGATGGCAAGTACAGAATCACTTTAATAGGGTGATTAAGAACTGTGGGCTCCTGGGGAAAGCAGTGCAGCAGAGTGTGCACCTGCATCCATTAAAAGAGGGAAAATATAGGGAATAACAAGCTGTAACTTGTCAGCCCAACTGAGGGGCATGGGAGAAGCTGGTGGGAACTGGGGTGGACAGGGAAAAGAGAAAATACATTGTAAGGGATGGTGAAACGAAGCTCTTGAGTATAATGCAAAACATAAA
Source organism: Daphoenositta chrysoptera (assembly GCA_013397915.1). Taxonomy (NCBI): domain Eukaryota; kingdom Metazoa; phylum Chordata; class Aves; order Passeriformes; genus Daphoenositta; species Daphoenositta chrysoptera. The sequence continues at coordinate 341,501 of VZRO01005746.1, forward strand.
AGGGTGTTGATGTTCCTGGCCATGGAGTGGAAGGTCAGGGGTGGAGAGGGGAGCTGAGCAAGGGGAATGAGACTGGGAAGTTGTGGGGCCACACTGGAAGCAGAAAAAGTAAAATTAGAAAGGNAGGGAATGAGACTGGGAAGCTGTGGGGCCACACTGGATACTTGCCTCCCCCCAGGAGACTCTAAAATTGATGGAGATTTCGGACCACACTTGGAATCTGGGTTATGGAGGCAGAAAAAGTAAAATTAGAAAGGCACAGGTAGCATCTCTGCCACCTAATCAATTCGATCTACCCTGCTCATTTTCACCACAACAAGAATATGCCACAGTCCCTGGAAGAAGTCTGTGAAAGCTGGCCAAAAAGTAGAGGAGAAAACAATCCAAAGTAACTACAAGTTCTTCTGAGATGATCTCACTGCCCATGTATATTCATTGTTTGCTGCTAGGCAGAAATACTCTTTCAGTCCTCTTGACATGGAAGAAGTGGAAATTATAATTACAAAATACCAATATATTTTCTAAAATTAATTGGCTAATTTTTAACAGATAATAGATTTTATTGCCTTTGTAGTATTCCTTTGGAGGAAGAAGTTTGTAAAGCCTATCCATATTTATAGGTGCTACAAATATAGAAGTATATAAATATGAAAAAATGCATAGATATATATTCTCTTCCTCTTCTTTCTTTTGCATTGCAAAGAAGGAACAAAGTATGAGTAAAAATATCTTTAACAAACCGACCCAGGCTGCAATAGCTGTGTTAGGGCTACCAAGGTCACAGGAGAAGGTGATGTTTTTGTGTGACTACCAGTGACAAATATCAACACTAATGTGAGTTTATTGACAAGCACCATGGTAGAGATGGCCAGGAAAGCGAGGTGAAGGCCCTGCAGTACACAGAAACTGATGAAGTGATTTCTCATCTAATAAAGGATGCTGGTGTGTCCCTCCTGGATTGGATGTATGTCCTTGAATTATCAGGCAGCACTTCTTTACATGGAACATCTACCTGCTGCTAAACACACCATTATTTAGGGAATGGTGTGAGTTCATCATCATTTACATTTTTCTTTAGATTCAGATACCATCTGCTGCTCTGTTTTCTTTTGCCTAATGTCACAGTCATAAGCATGTAATTACCATACTCCTACTCATTTTTTTTTCATGTTCTTATTCATTTCAAGCTTAATTTCAGTCAGTTTTTGTCTTTAGCTTTCTTAAACCCTGCAATTATTAGAAGACACTTAATGGGATCAACAGCAATGTTTCCTGCTGCAAGGATAAATTTCGAAATGGATTAAATGAGGACAGATGACAAAGTGCTGAAAGCAATCTTTATATCAGAAAAAATGGAAGGAAAAAGTAGCCTTGTAAAAACTAACAAATGATGACTTTGTATGTATTAAAAACTCTAAATCTCAGGGTTTTTTTCTCATCGTGGTAAAACAAGAATTTGCAATCCTGAGAAAGTGTAGGTCTTTGTAAATATTAACGTAGGAAAGTGCAACCCTGGCTCTACTCTTCCATCCAAGCTCAGAATAAACTCAACATGGGTCAAGCTGGGCCCTCAGAGTCCTGCCAGGTTATAAAAGTGAGGGAGAGGGACTTTGTACACAGGCAGCTCGTCACAGGATTGGGGACAATGGTTTTTAAATTACACCACCCTCACAGGGAACAATTCCTTCCCAAAATCCCATCCAGCCCTGCCCTCTGGCAGTGGAAGCCATTCCCTGTGTCCTGTCCCTCCATCCCTTGTCCCCAGTCCCTCTCCAGCTCTCCTGGAGCCTCTTTAGGCCCTGGAAGGGGCTCTGAGCTCTCCCTGGAGCCTTTTCTCCTGCAGGTAAACACCCCCAGCTCTCCCAGCCTGGCTCCAGCCCTCTGATCAAAATGGATATTCCTGTGATGTTTGCCCAGCATATTCCAGCACACCCATTGGAAAACAGTCTGCACATCCACACAAGGGGATGTAATATCAGTTCAGGCCACCTTTTTGTTATCAAATGTCCCAGAAGCCACAAAATGGCTCCCAATCTTTTCCCTTCAGAGGCCTCTTGGGGCCCTGGTGCTGTGCCAGGATTTGCTGTGCTGCCCCAGTGTCAGGGACCAGAGTGGCTCAGGCCCCTCCAGGGACACACACGAGCTCTTTATTTTGTGTTGGGACTCCTACAGCTCTGGCTGGGCCCCTGTTCTACACTGTACATGCTAATAAGTGCAAAGGATTCAAATAAATATTTGCATTGTTTGAGGTGCCATGCCACGCTGGGAATGTGCCCCCTGTCTTGCTGGCAATGCAGCTGCTTTCCCTCCAAAGCCAGGCCAGCAGAAGTTGGCATGAGGCTTTTAACTTGGTTCTAGCATGATGCTGGTAAAAGAAAAAAGTTATATAATGCTATGGATGGCGAGTCCTTTGAAACGACACTTCCCTGCATTTTCCAGGATAATTATTCTGTCTCTGCTAAATCTCCAGGCGAAACTTTCCAGGAATTAATATTCCTTTGCATTTGCCTTTGTACTGTGAAAGACAATATTTAGGTCCTTCCTAAGGGATGAAAAAAAGTTGTAATGGAGACCAGAGCAAAATAAAACCTCCCACAGATTCGGAGAGGGAGCAGCATCCCAGAATCCCTCACATGGTGTTAGCAGGTTTGCTTTGCCTGTTAGTTTGAGCCTGGAGCCCAGGATGGAGCTGTGACTCTGGGAAATGCCTTTTCCCCATGTGAGAACATGATTGTTGCACCGAGGTTTGCAGAGCCAGCTCCTCCTTTCAAAGATAACAGGGAAAGCTTTGCATTTGTGCCTTGCTCTCAGTACAAATTGAAAGTGGCTACAGGCTGAAGGTGAATAAATGATTTACCTCACCCAGCCCTGCCAGCTTTTGTGAGAGGAGGGTGTTAATCTGTGGAGACACACGGTGATGTGTGTGTGTGCCTGGCAGGGACGTGGGGCATGCACAAAGGTGGGGAAAATAGTTATTTAAAATAACAGGGGGAGGCGGGAGTAAAAGACACAGCACAAAGTAATCGTGTTGGTTAAATCAGAAATTATTTCATGTCTGAGAAGGTTCAGCTCTTCTGGGATCTCTTCTGCTTTTCTACAGTGGAGATTTAACACCTGTATGGGAAGCAAAAGAGCCCTTAAGGCCTAATCTGTGCACTGGAGTGGAATTTAATCTTCAGCTCAAATCCCTGTCTGGAGATCATGGGGAGAAGACTGGAAATGTTGCTGATTCCAGCGAGTGGAAGGTGTCTCTGCCCGTGGCAGGGGGTGTGGAATGAGGTAACCTTTAAGGTCCATTCCAATCCAAACTATTCTGTGATTCTATGGTGCTATTAAAATTCATCATTAATTATTAAAGTATTAATGATTAATCCCTGTAAGTCAGCACAAAAACACATTTCAGGACCAAGAATTTGGGTTTTACATGGACAATAAAAGACTCTGCTCTGTGAGGACCAGAAGTTTTTCCCTATGCAGGGTTTGCCATTTGTGTGATCTTGAACCTGAGACCTTTCTGTGGGAACTCTAAATGGATGAGGTTCAGGGAGCAGGAAGAGGGAATCCCCCAAATCTCAAAACCAACTCTGAAACCTGCTCAAGATTAGCTGTTCCTGTCAGGGAACAAATAAATTAAGTACAACCATGTGTAAATATTTATGTCAAGACTAGACATAAGCATTGAGTATTCAGATTCTCCAATTATTCCACTTGTGTTGCTCATATTGGAATAAAGTAAAATTCCACTGCAATGGACTTTGTAGCTGTTTTCCATAAAATGGGAAGGACTGACCAGGTCACATCATTGCAATGACACCACAGGCTTGACTTTTGCAACAATGAAGTGAAACAGACTTTTTAAAACATTAATTTTATATGAAAAAATAGCTCATGCCAAGTCATTTATCATAATCACATTTCATTACCAGCAAAGTTAACAAAATCACAATATACAGATATAGTATGTATTTATTTATATATGTCACTTTGTATTAACCATTAACTCTATGTAATAAAAATATATTACAACATTTGATATGTATCCACAAAGCACAAGCCATTGTAAACAGAACAGACAGCACAGGCCCCATTGTTCAAAACCTGAACTCAGGATTAACATTGATTTTGTTGTATTCCTTTAAACTGTAGACACAGAGGATTTTATGTGCCTGCCTTTGCATGAATGGATTTGTTTCTCTGGAATATCTCTTAGGAGACTGTCAGAGTTTAGTTTGGACCCTAAAATCCATGTTAACTTGTGGCACTCTCGAGTGTGTTGTCATTACAAAGAGGTCTGTGCATCCCTTTATCCATGCAATTTAGAAAGGTTTCATTCATATTCCCATTTTCCCCCTAAATAAATAGCCCCTGCAATTACACCCCTTTATACAAAAAGTTAAATGCAATAAATTAGAGTGGTATATTTATAATAATATAATCAAACATGCCCTATCTACAGCAGCTATTATTAATGTTATTTCATAACTGTCTTCCTTCAGACTGGCTCTAGGTGCTTTTAGAAATAGGAAACCATCTATTTTCAATATTTGCAAAACAAAACAAAATACTTCAAATACACAGACTGAACCCTTTATAGCTCTCGTGATATGAATGATCCTTTCTCAGCCAAGCAACCCCACTGTCCTTGCAGCAAGGAGTTGTAAAACCAGCTCCTAACAACGTTTTTTAAAATCAAATAATCTTCTAATAGTCTAATCTAGGGGCAAATGTTTATTTCTAACTGTATCTGGAAGGATTGGTAATAGGTTACATTCCTGCAAGAATTCAGAAGGGAATGATTAGTGATTGCCAAATATATGGAAATTTTACTCCTAAAATAATCTTCAAAAACACAAATGCTGTGAAAAGAATTCTAAGGATTAGAAAAATGCCCTGTGTATAAATAAAGTTAATCAAGGCACCTCTTAGTTACCTATTTCTATTTTCCAAGGCAATATGTGATAATAGTTTTCAAATGTCTTTTCTGGGAAGCCCTATGGTTTCTTCTATAAAAAGACCCATTCTTTAGTCTGGCTGATGCAGGTAGCTTTATTTTACTTGAATGAGGCTGGGCACAGAGAACTTGTCCCCAGCCTTGTCACTTCTTTGCTGTGTGACCCTGAGGGCACCGAGCATTTTACTGACTTTTCCTCACAAAAGTCATTAAATTAATGAGATTTCTTCCTCCCTATTTTTTCCCTCTGTTGCTCATTGATCCCATTAGCAAAACAGGAGGAGAATTTACCTGTCTGTGCACAAGGATGTAGTGGTCAGGAGGTAAATTAAAACACTTTGGTATCTGACAGGGCTTTTTAAAGTTTTATTTCCAGAGCTCAGTGTAACACAAGTGCAGCAGAGCAGGACACTGGGATGGGCAGCCAGGGAAGGCTGCAGCCACCTCCACACCATGGAGCTGCTGCTTCCCCACCAATATCTCACTGGGATGCCCTGGCATTTCATTCAGAAGGACTGGATCCGAATCCCAAGGGAATGGGGACTTTCAATTTTTTGCTCTTTGCATGACTTTTAAAAAAGGTTTGTTTTAAAGCTCGAACTGTAGAACTACAGTGACTAGAAAACAGTTTAATAATACCAGAAAGATGGAGAGGGACTTTGGATAAGAGCAGGAGGTGACAGGACAAGGGGAAATGGATTCAAAGTGACAGAGAAAAGGTTTAGGTGGGATATTGGGGAGAAATTGTTCCCTGTGAGGGTGGGCAGGCCCTGGCACAGGGTGCCCAGAGCAGCTGTGGCTGCCCCTGGATCCCTGGCAGTGCCCAAGGCCAGGCTGGACATTGGGGCTGGAGCAGCCTGGGACAGTGGGAGGTGTCCCTGCCATGGCAGGGGGTTGGAACTGGATGATATTTAAGCTCCCTTCCAACCCAAACCCCTCTATGATTCTATAACTCAGTAATAATTCCAAATGGAAATCCTTTTCCTGACATGACTTTGTGTATGAATAATCAGCCATATGGACTCGTGCCTTTGGGTATATTAAAACCCTGTGAAATAGCATTTCTTCAACAAAAAAATGTTCTTTTACTCCACAATTGCCACCTCTGCTGTCACTCCCCTGATGCTTTTGCTTCTTGGCACACACATTTCTGAAGGGCACTTACAGTCTGTAGGGCTAATCCTCCTCCTTAGAAATATAGACCTATATCATAAACTACAGCAACTTCTCCAGTTCATTAGATCAGCAGTATTTGCTTAAAAACCAGCACTCCTAAATACATATTTACACCACACACACCAGGAGTACAGGTGAGAAGCTGACATTTTACAAAGTCTCAGCAGCTCTTTTCTCCATGTAAACTTTTATACCACCCCCCCAACAAGAACAGCTGCCTTTTGGAGCAGGATGGTTTTCCTAAAAAAACTTCACCCATCAAAAATTTTCATTATATTGAATGCTGAAAGCAGGAAAAGCAAATGAAAAATAAATAGATTTAAGGCTACACTGTCATTGTTCTCACTTACTCAGGTGTGGGGAGGTTACAAAGACATAATCCCTGATTCTGCAGACACACAAGCTGGTGCTCAGCCCTCACAATCCAGCAAAGCAAACACACAGGGACTGTGGGATCAGAACCTAACCGAGCTTTCCCTGCCCATCAGGGACTTTTAGAGTCAAGTAACAATGAAATGACAGAGCTGTGAGGTCTCTGTCTTTGCTTTGAAGCTTTGTTTAATCATAAGAACGTTGAGTGTGGGGAGAAGAGAGATCTAACAGCAGTGAAAAGCGATTTCCAAAGGGTTGTTCCAGAGATATTCACTGTACGTGTAAAAATGTGTGGGACAGGGAATTCAGAGCCTTCTTCATTTAGGATTAAGAGAGGTAAGGGAGCTATGAAACCTTAGGCAAATAGGTCCAGAAAAAAATCACATTCTGCCAGTGACCTAAACCTCTTGGACTTTGAGAATTAGACTCTCTGGTCATTCAAAAAATTTGAGTAGTTTCCATATAAACCATCTGAAAACCATCAGAGTCTTCCCAAACCCAAAAGGATCCTCCTGTGGCACAGCTACAGGGCTTTGATAGGATTTTCACCTTTTCCTTTGGAATGAGTGAATGTCTGAGAGGCTCAGGGTTGAAAGAGGGCACTGGGAAAATCCCACTGCAGCCAAGGAATCCCAAATCATTGCAGCAGAGCCAGTTTGTGCTTCCCAGCCTCCCTGACCCTCAGCCTCCCATTCATATCTAGTCCTGCCTCACTTCTGGAACCTCTTGAAGATGTTCTGATACAGCTGTTTTTTGAAGTCTAAAATGTCTTCTCAAAGTTATTTTAAAAAGAGCTATCCTTTCCAGGAGATTTTACTGCTGATCTGAAAAAGACAAAGATAATTTCCTAGATGCACTGGCAAAATTGAGAGGGTAAATCAGTGCCACAGGCAGGGATGTGGCTTTTTTTGGGCTTTTGGGGGCCTTTTGAGGTTCCTTCCAACCTCAGCTGGTCTGTGCTGCTGTGATATGTGTGGCTACAGCTGCAGCAGTCATCAGGCTTCATGAGGATTTGTCTGGAGCATTTTTAATTTCCAGCTTTTATTTTTCTTCAGACATAAAGGAAGTTCTAAGGAGTCTGATTTAGGGCTACTGAAAAGAGGTTGTTAGGGTGATCTGCTCAAAGAGGAGGAACAGGGATAGAACTTAATGAGTTATGTGGTTGCCTGACATTGGAAGTGAGAACTTGCACACCAGAGGAACTCCCCAAATCCTGTTTACATCCTTCCATTTTTAAATACCATAGAAAACAGGGCCCTACACATTGAGAAGACATCTATAAAACCTGGATAAAGTCATCTAATGGACCCAATCCTCAGGTGAAACCACCATTATTTTGATTTATCTCAGGAGAGGGCCTGGTACTTAATAATTGTTCAACAAACCCTTATCAGTCTCTCCTAGGTTTTGCCAAATGCAGTTGCCCAGATCTTCACATTCAAACTGGCTCAAGAACATAACATAAACCAGGATCCCAGTTCACAGTTAGGGCTCTGAAATTACAGAAAACCCGTTAAAATGAACAAAGGGAAAAGCTCAGGATTCACAAAACGACCCAGTGGACTACATTCTCTTAATCATCTGCCAGTGCTCTGCCTGCCAAATTTACAAGATATGAAGGAAATGTTAATTGAACATGCGTGTGAGGAGTAGATATTGCATATGGGTCACAGACACCAACAAACAGAAAACTGCATATTGCCTAAGCAGCTGCCCAGATTTTGCACATGCAGCTCCAGATTTTGGGCACAGGTTGCAGCCAAACTTTACAAACTTTTTTCAAAAATATTTAAGTAGCAAATGGGAATCCCACCCTCCCCCCACCCCTTGCACACACGTGTGTTAGACAAGAGAACAGTTCTGCTTCACGAGCAGAGATAATAAATACTGTGCATTACATTTACCATTGTTATTTTAACTCACTCGAGTCAGTGTTGTACAGCACATAAAATACTCAGCAGACAGATAGTTACTCATATCTACATTCATCGCTGAGACACACACTGTAGAAAATTTTGCCAGTTGCCTATAAGAATTCAGCTGAATATCTAGCACTTAACAAGCCACAGTATCATATTTCGAGTATCCTATAAAATGTCATCAGGAAATGTTGGGGTGTTATTTTTATTTCGTGTACTGAGGCAGTTTGTCAAGCACCAGCATTTACAACTCCTGCTTGCTTCAGATGGTCAAACTATGACAGAGAGCTGATGCAAGGAAGGGGAAATTATATCTATTCTCTGTTATAAGATTAATTATAGAAGAAAGGCACCATGAAAGAGAGACAAATTTTTAAACACATACAAGGGGAGAGATTTATTGCTCATGGTGGGATATAAATCAACCAGTGACTGACTGTGATACACAAGCATAATGAGACAAGTCCAGTGCTGTATTCTCCATCTTTTACTAGACATCCTAAATGTATTGTGTTTCGGATTTTTTTCCTGGGAAACTAGCTTACTGTCTTTGAATTTGAAGGTTTAAATGTTTCTGGAGCTGCCCTTATTGACGTACAAACCTCCCATTGACTTTGGCATCAACTCCACGTGGAAGTTTACAACAGCTGTGGACTTTCCTGGTGCAATTTAGTAAAACATTTAGTCAAACATGCTCAATATAGAGCTTTTTATCTTTTTAAACTTAGTAATAATCAACTTTCTAACATCCTGTATTCTAATACAATCCAATTATCAATATGTCTTGAATTTCTTAAGAAACAACAAGTATTGAGCTGGGTGTTGTTATCTATTGCACCTGAGAAAATTATGTTAAGCCTAAGAAGCAAAATGAATAAAATGAGGTAGACTATTTAATCTGGCCAAGGGCTCATTTGAATGCGGTGTTGTAAAAGCTTACCTAAATTCTGTGGCTATAATTATGTGTGTATTTTATTGTAATTATGGTACTTTTTAATGACTGAAATTAATAAATGAGCTGAACATTTTTATTTACATGGTAGCTGATAATCTTCAGATAATAACTGAGGTGTTACCCCACATCCACCGACTTTGGGGTGAGGCCCCATCACTGAGTTCCCAGTCTGGGCTTTGAATCAGAGGCCAGAAAATTCAGCAGTGGACATTTTTTGCAACGTACCAAGCCCTTTTCTTGCGTGAGAGAAGGTGGCAACTAAAAAGTAATCCCACACTTTTTACTACTTGGGGCCTTATTTTCTCAGCATGGCATTGACTGCTGGAACACAGCGAGGATAGATGGCAGCACAGCCAGTTGTGTCAGCTGTTATTGAAGCTGCCACTGCATTCATGAAGCCTAATTAACCAAGTCTATTTAAAAATCTGGGCATGCATCTGAGTGCATGGTAACTGTTAATAATGTTCCTATGCAGAACTGCAATCCAGAGCTACAAAGATTTGTACTGAAACCTCCAGAGATCTGCACGTTCAGATGTGGATTCAGATTATTGGCTCCACTCTCATGGTGGAGAGGGGGCCCATTATTTGTGCTCCACTTGCTTTGGAAATTATACTTGAAACTCAGATTTAGGCTCATCTTTCCTTTAAGTAGGAAAAAACCCCGTGATTAATAACTCCTCAGCAAAAGAGATTTGTTATTTTTCCTCCTGGGCACAGGGCCCAGATCTGCAGCTTTGGGCAAAATCCAGCTCTTCAGAGCTCGGATATATGGAAGTAGGCAGGAGGCATCCTGACCTTTCCCCCCTGTCTACCATTTGTATTTTCCTGAAATTTAATGGGGAAAATATTAGTGGGATTCTGTGTAAATAACTTTAAAAATTTAGAGAAGACATGGCTGAATCCAGCCTGTAGCATACTCCAAACTGCTTTTTCTCTTCCTTCAATACTACAAGATTCTTCCAAAAATATATATATCAGAAAAGGCTGAACTGTGTTGAGCGCTGGATGAATATTTAGATTTTTTTTTTTTTTTAAGCTTTTCTTATTAAGACATTTCCTACACAAAACCTTCTCAAGCCACTAGGGCGGGGTGGTTTTTGTAAAGCCACATTGGCAGCTACATCAGAGGGAGCTTTACCTACAGCACAAAAATCCCAGTGCAGCTTTTTAGGATAATCTCACGACGGCACCGCTTTGCTCCCATTACTTTCATGAGTCCCTCTGCTGAGGACTAGTTTTTTATCTATACATGCAGCTGCTGATGGAAATCAATGGGAGATTTGTTTTTTGTGGAGCCTGCAGGACCACGGATCAAAAGTGCTCTTCCAGTCGGAGGCAGGAGGTCCAGAGCCGCCTGTCTCCCTTGGATGTTACTGGGGCTACTGGAGGGACGTGGGTGGGCTTCACCCTGTCCACAGCTGCCTCCCAAAACCTGGAGGGGCCAAAACGAGGGATGGGCCAGTTCCTGTTGTTTCACAAATACCACTTTCTGTGTCCCATACCAGGCTCCTCATTCGCTGAGCTGCGGAAGGTTCCGGTTGTGCGGCTCGCCCGCCAGCGCGGAGGAGTTGATGGAGCTCCTCTTGAGGATCTTGTTTATGATGTCCTTCCACGTCTTCTTGTACTGGTGCCGTAGCAAGGAGTACACAAAAGGGTCTGAAACAGCTTTGCTGTAAGCTAAGCACTTGGAAATGATCCCCCAGTGGGCGTTGATGTGGACCACAGAGGATAATTCAACGAGTCTGGGGAAAGAGGAAAGGTGGAAGAGTGAACATTCAAAATGAGATTAACCCACCCCAAACCTGCAAATTATTCCTGGGCAATTGCAACAAAACTGAAGAAAAGAAAGCCATACTCATGAAAATGTGTGGGTTGTCCTCCTCTCACAAATTTTAAAGACAGCTAATGTAAACTTGAGGTCTGTTTGCCAAAGTGCCATTGCTTGGTCTCGTGGGAATCATATTCCTCTACCAAGTAAAAAACCCAGCATCAGTCTGAACTCGTGGTTCTAGGTCCCCTCCAGAGTACCTGAGTTACCTCACCAGGGCTAACCAGCTCTCTTGGCCAGTCCAGCTCTAGAGAGAGTTCCATGCCTTTACACAATTTTTCTGAGTCATAGAAACACACAAGGAAAATTCATCACCCAGAGACGGCGTATCGCACCTTGAGTTTAAAAACTGGTCAGCTCAAAGGGCAAGAATTCACATTTGCAACAAATTTAGCAGGGCAAAGCTTTTAAATCATTGGGGGAGGGGGAGAGGGAAGAGCTTCATATGCTCCTCATACCTACACTAGCCCAGAGAGCTCACTCTGTACTGAGAGCGAGCATTTTTGACAGTGAAATATTGATAACTCCCCATGTCTTTGAGCAACACCAAAGGGCAGCTCTGTTCAATATGCCTCTGTAGCTGTTAGAAACTATTGATTTTTATAGAGGTCAAACAGCCACGTGCTGTTACAGAGCCCCACATGGCAAATCAGGTCTTTGCTGAACCTGTCTGCAGCAGCAGATGTTAAATCTGCCTGGGAAATGCTTCAGCTGCTCACGTTTCTCCAGACAAAGCAGCACTTCCAAGGAGTTCTGAAGGGTGGTTCCTGCTGCAGCAATGACAATAATGTTGGTACTTCAAGCAGTTTAGAGATAAGGATTTTTTTTCCTCATTTTATTCCCATTCCGTGACCTTTCACTACAACATGTGGTTTAAAATAACGCTGGCAAATCCAGTCAATGTGAGGGACGTTTCAGGTGACCAGGGAATGCCACATGAAAATACTTGGGAATCGTTTGTGCCACTCCACTGGTGCTGCTTGGCTCAGCAGCTCTGAGGTCCCAGAGAACCCCCACCTGTACCATTTCTCTCTCCTTTCATCTCTAATAAACAAATATTCTTTCAACCTCTCCTTGCAACTCGTGGTCGTTATCTTTCCCATAAAGTAAGATCAGAACTGAGACATAACTATCATCTACTAAAGTTTCCGGGTGGTCTCATCTGGTGTATTCACTCTTCTTTAATAAAATGCAACTTGACATCCACGTTAATGTGTTCTAAAATGAGAATTGACAATTTGGAAATTAATCATCTACTGAGTCATATTTACTTTGTAATCTACCATAAGCCATCCTTGTTGTTCTCCATTTATTCCAATGCCTACTTCACATTCTGAATTTCATCATGTTGGATTTCGTTTGGATGATTTATTTTTACTGAGTGCTTTACAGATGTGAGTTTGATTATGTTTAATTAAATTCAGCAGATGCCTTGAATAACCAAAATATGACAAATTTGTGTCTGAGGCTCTGTCAGTCAGTTCTAGGAGACATTAACAATCTCCATTTTAAGCACATCAAACAGACACTTCAGGGTTGCAAGCCTAGACTTGCTAATTTTACCTTCATTGACTGATCAAATGAAAAGCCTACACTTTTATTAACAAAATCTTAAATATTTTCCTTGCGTTCCATAAGCTTCCTTGACATTTACACATTTTTCAATTCTCATGTATTATTTTTTTATAGTAAATTACATTTGCAGTTATCAAGCAGCAAACACAAAAATGCAGCCAAACCCTGAGCTATGCATTTCCATTTCATGTACAAACAATTAAATGTCAGCCTTTCAAGGCATATCACAGAATTTATTGCCTTTGAAAGGTTTTGTTTCTCATTTGTGAGGGAAATTATATGCATAGCTTCCATTTTCACAAAACATTTCAGCCTAAAAGAAGACATTTTCAGTGAAGGGACATTAATATTTCAGTGCTACCTGTAAATTAAATTTTACAGTATCAACTACATAATTCCCTGGCTTGCTTTCATAAACCTCTCTTCTACTGTCTGGTCTTCAAACCCTTTTTATTTCAAAGCTGTAAGCTCTTTTTCTGTGATATTTTGTTCATATTTTAGAAACTCATAGCTCTCTGGAGTGTGTCATTTCACATGGCTATCCAATTATTTTATTTCCCCTTCAGTAAACAAACGAGAATGCCACGTTGGAGAGTATGACCTTGATCTCTACACACATAATGCACACTGGAAATCCTTTATTTACATGTGCAGTTGATCACTGCATTTAAATATTGTACTGAAAGTGTGCCCACCCAGCTGGGAGGCTGAAGAACACAAATTGCAGAAGAACTCTGAGTTTTTTGTGGGCCCAAGCAGGATCTGCATATGCAGAGGGCAAACAACAGTTTAAAAACAGGGTTTGCTTACCCCCTATCCCCCAGAGATGATACAACACAATTTTAATCATCTTCTTCCTGTTCCACCATCCTCTCTAACCTGAGGGCTTGGGACTATGAACTTCTGCCTGCTATTACTCCAGGATTTTTAATTTAGAGCCAATTTCCTCACCCATTGACAGCACTTATTAACTTGCATGAGCAAAGTTCTGTATTTCGGTATGAAATGCCTGGAGTTGGAAATGAATATTAGAAACTGCTATGACTTATCTTCATTTTTCTTATGAAAAAGATCCTTGGAGAAAAGAGGTTTGGGACGAGTACATTTAATCCCATAATCAAAAATATAGCAAAGGAAGAGATGTGTACCAATAGGTTATTTTACAAAACAAGAAACAAGTTATGCCTAGAAATATATGATATGGGGGAATACACCTGTCATGCTGGTGAAGTGGGAACACTGGATCAAAGAAAATCAGGTCCTGATACACCACTTAAGGTCATCCACTGAACTAATTAGAAAGTTTTTTCTTGATAAAAGCAGTGCCTAATCTGATTTTTACCTCAATGTGGTCTGAAAAACTCTGGTTTACCTGGGGGAGCATTTATCTCTCTGGGGTCATAATCACAACTCCTTCGCTGGGTCATGGAACTCCTACAGGCAGGTATTTCTTTTTAGTGTGGAAACAGGAAGATAACAAGGTTATAGTAAAACCTTGTGAATTGCTGCTGACAGCCCCCAGTTCAGGGAGTACTTAAAAGCATGTTTAATTGGAGTTTATTCCTGATTAGAGCTGACAGAGGAACTCCCTCTCCTGACTTCTGTCCACTGCTTGAACTGTGATTGATTGTGCCTCTCCTGAGAATGCAAAGCACTGGACAGAGTCCAGAAATTACTACTGGCTCACACAATTAAAATGAAATTCTCCCAACCCCCTCGGTGTCCACACCCTCAGCCCTGTGTGTGGGGCCCAGGGAAGCACGGGATGAGTGTCCTGGAAGTGTCCAGCAAGGGGTCCCAAGGAGCTCGGGAGGGAATTCCCCTTAGCCTGCTGTGCAGGGATCCCCCTAAACCTGCCAGCACTGAAAAGGCCAGGAATGTGGGGAATTTCAACCCTCCTGACACGTCTGGCCAGCTGCCACCCTACCCCAAAGCATCCTCCTGCACCCAGGACCCTGTGTTTTACCTCTCATCATCACCACTCTCTCTGGAGAAGCTGCTCCTCAGCAGGAGAACATTAAAGTGATCCTTGTGCAGATTTAAGATCTTTTTAACTCCTCTATCTTAAGGCTACTGGGACAAATTGGAGTGAAGGGGGGTGGGGAGGTGGTGCCTGAGTGCTGAGATGCCTTTGGAGGAGCACAAAAATACTCCTGACAGCTCTGGTCAGAGCACTCGGTGTCACTCAGGATGAGCCACCAGCTGTTCTGTGACTGGGAGGATTTTCATTAAGTTCAGAGACCCAACATGAAATGAAAATTAACCATTTGCAAAAAGAAAAACAATTTAATATCTTACAGCTTGAGAATTAAGGTTAAATGTCCTTAATTACAAATCCTTTCATACCATTTAAATGCGTGGCTTGCACTGGTGTCTTGTGGCCACTAAATGAAAGTGAAGGTATTTCTATTTTCTAATTCTGGAAATTCAGGATATTACACTGAATAGGAAAAGCTCAGGGTGGGCTACATCTTCAATTATATTGACTCTTAATCCAGCTTTTTCAATGATTCTTTTAAGGTGGATCTGAGTTTGACTGAAGTCAGCCCCACTAATTTCTACTTAATAGTATCAGAATAGGAGATACATTTAAAATAATTTTTTTTTTGTTTTGCACAGCAGCATCTCAGTTTTTCTAGAGTCTTTTAATAAAGAATGCAAGCTGTAAATTTCCTTCAACAGCTAGATAACTTCTTTCTGGATATACTCATTTTCTAATACTTTATTTTTCATAGGAGTAATTTAGTGTTTCCCACAGGAGCCATCTGACCATAAATCACAAGAAGTTTTTTTTTTGTTATGAGCCAGCACAGCTTTGATATTTGATATTTATGACTAATAAACTCTGCCCAAACTGTTGTTTAAGTCTGTGGACCATGTTCACACCTCAGCTGTATCTTGTTGACCAAATTTTTACAATCTGAGCTATTCAGGTGAGTGTTTCCCTGGAGATCAACCCCTGGACTGGGGAGTTAATTGGAGCAGTAGTTGACAACTGAAAAAAGTTCTCCAAAACCTTTTGGAGTGGGATGCCAGCAGCACACTGACCAAACTGAGTGAGCAGAGTGTGACCCTCAGCCTGCATCAGGACTGAGTGGAGCAGCACTGTGACATTTTACATCATTTGTCAGCTCAGGAAGGCAACCTCTGTTACAGGAAACGGCACATCGGATTTTCACAGGAGACTGGGATGATTTTCTGGCTCCCCGTGCCCTACTTCCCTGAGTGAGGGGTGCATCTCAGCAGCCTTTTCCAGGAGGTGGGTTCACACTTACCTTGTAATTACATAAGGTGCAAAGCAAAGTATGAAAGTACCAATAAAAGTACTTATTTTCTTCGTTGCCCGCTGCCTCCGCCTCCTTTGTTCCTCGAGACAACGCTCTCGCACGCTGTGTGACATTCAACACAAACAAGGACATCAATCACAACATCAGGGAACAATTTTTAATGGCTTCACTGTGGAGTGATGGAGAACAATCTGTTTTAATTGCATAAACCACTAGCAGGTGCACTGCATTTGTGTGGGACAATACCAAGTATAAATGGATTTTCTGATCATCTTACCCTCCACGAAGTTACTGACAGATACATGGTTGTATATTTATGTGCACACACCCTCATTATATCAATTGATCCATAGTCAAATTGGTGGAATTTATCCTTGAATTCAGTTTGCATCTCCTTTTTGAACTACTGTAAGCTGTGTTTGCAGGCAAGAGGATACTCAGAGATCTGGAAAATATCCAGTGTGGGATAGGCAGCATGCTACTTCCCTGGAAACAGCAATTCCAACACCACTGCCTCGGAGAGGAGAAACTTCCCAGCAAGATATGCAAAAAAACCAACAAAATCATAATGGGGAAAGAACACTCTGAACCTTCAGCCCAAGATGGGAGCAATCACTGTACCCCAGAGCTGTGAGCTGTGTGGCCATAAATATTCCATCAGCCCATGCAGATCTGCAGGGCAGCTGTGCTGGAATTGTTTGATAAATCCCGGGTGCTGGGATATCCTCACTCCTCACCTCAAACCAGCCCCATTTCCAGCTAAACAGGTACAAATTAGTCACACCCTGGGTTTTTTCCTACTTATGGGAATTTAGGACAAGAGCTTTTCCTTGGAGTTTCCTGTTGGTCTCATCAGGCCACCAGGGAGCTCCGAATTCCCTTGGTGTGCCAGCAAGGAGCACAGGGCTGGGACCTTGCTTTCGCTGCCAAAAATCTCTGAAATCAGCACATTTGCTGTGAAAACAGTGATTGATGTGAAAGCTCATCCTCTTCCTCTACTGCTTGAATGACTCCTGTGCTCCCTGTGGTTTCTGAGGGATGTGGATGAGTTCCTGTCTACTCCAGGCAGGTGGGTTGGGCAGCCCTGGTATCTCCCCAGTGCCAGGACTGCCTGTACCTCAGTAAATCCCTCTGCAAAGGGCACAGCCAGAGCCAGGCTGCCATCCTGAACCTCTCTGTGCTCATGGCAGCACTGCCACGTGTTGACTCCTTGCACAGATCTCACTGTGACACAGTCACTTCTCTGGCAAACTGAATGGGTTAGCCCATGTCCTGTATTTATTTATTTATTTATTTATTTTTAACCCAACTGTTTGGCATTGGTCTTTCCATTTTTTTTTGTAAATTTTTAACTGATGACTCATCTCAGGCTCCACTCTCATAGCTCTGAGGTTCATGGCCATAGCCTTACATTATTTACTTCATCTGTAAATGTTTTATCAACATCCAAACATATGGTGTGTCCTGAGGATCTCAGTGTGTTTCAGTGATCTCTGTGGCAATGATTTCCTTTGGTTGTTAAAGAAAAAGTGTTTCTTTTGCTCCATTCTAAATTTGCTCTTACATTGCCAGTCCCCACAGCAGCTACCATGATGTGATGAAATAAATACCAAAGCAAAAGTTTGTTCTCCTAACAAATTGTCTTTCTCTTAAAGAATATGATTCATTTACAGGTGTTATATGTTCTCTGTGTGAGTTATTTGCAGCTAGAAATGACAGCTGAGAAGGAAAAATAATCCACCTTTTCAAGGAAACCTATGTGCTCTCAGTTCTGCAAGAGCTGTGGAATCTGGAGTATTTTTATGTGCAGAAAAATGATCTTACAGTTCCGTGAGCTTTGTTTAAGACCTGTGTCCTTAAATTCATAATATCCCAAGCCCATGGCAATAGAGGGAAGTGAATCTCCAAAGCAGGTTCAATTAGGGTGTAGTTAGGGAGGAGAGGGTGGTGTATTTTTTGTCTCTTTTTCCCCATTTACATCCTTTCCTTACTGGCACAAGCAGAGCTGTCTCTCACTCCCAGAGCTCACCCATGACTGTCCTGGTAGACTTAAACCCATTCTTTTGTTCAGCATTTCCAGATGTATCCAATAAATACCACATCACAGTGGAAAGTATTTTATCTCACTCCTTCATGTAGACAATGTACAGAGATGAATATTTTGCTTGTGCAAACACTTTCATGCGCTAAGATAAGACACATGTGAGTTCCAGTAGTGACATCAGTAATAGAACAGGATTATTGACTAAGCTTTCATTTAAAGATTTTAATATCCTAGGAAATCTGAGATATATCCCCTTGAAGGTTTGGTATTTTAAACAAAGTTTATGGGATACTGGACCTTAAGATGTATAGAGCTGGATACACCAAAAATAAAGATAATATAGATAATTTGAGTTAAGAAGTACATGGGTCAAGCACTTAAGTGAAGTTTTGCCCAAATCTCCCACAATACCCAAGATATTTTGGTCTTAAGAACAAAGGAAAAGCGGGATCCACTGAAAAAGCCTCAGCTAACTTGAAAGGACATGTGCCCTAAACATTCACACAAATTTGTAGGGTATTTGGAGGTTTCCTCTGTGCTCATCTCAAATGATCTTCAGGAGATCACTCGTGTCTTTCTGTCACAGGTAATAAAGCCAATCTGTCACAACGCCTGTCACTAGACCCCCTCCGGGTGGATTCTGAGTCACAGGGAGCAGAAAATTTTCTGTGCTCATTTCCCAGTGTTGAAACTGGACCCTGCAAAGAGCCAGAGGAGTCGGAGTAGTCTGAGGTGGGATTGCAAACTTTGCTCCCTGGTGTGGACTCTCCCAGGCTGTGCTGTCAGGTCCTGCGGTGCACCCTGAAATTTGCTGTTACATAATGCAAGTGCTGCCTTTGTTCTGTCAGACATTTCTGAGCACGGCTGACCCTTCCAGCAGAGCTGCAGCCCCTGTGCAGCGCTCACAGCAGGGACAGTGACCTGAGATCTGCCCCTTCCAGCAGCAGGAGCTGTCTCTGCTTAAAGCAGCCCCTCCACAGGTCAAATCACCGGTTCTGTGGTGTAGAAAAGAAGCTAAAACTCTCCTTTCTTAGGGAGGCATCAGGTTATTCTGGTGCCTGAGGTAAGAGTCAGTGGTGCAGGTCACTCACAGCAAAGTGCCTGTACAGCTCTGCCTCCCCCAAAGAAAGGAAGCACCGTTCCCACAGCCCCGCTGAATCCATCCCGCAGTCAGAGGATCACAAAATGCACAAACACCCTCAAATCAACCTCAACCAGAAAAAATGCAGAGGAGGAGAAACGACACTGAGATTTTTCCCCTTTTACTAAACTTTGCTGTGCAGTCCAGGCATACTTTTAGCATTAGGCACAACGAATGCAGTTTCAAACAGCCCTGGTGGGTTTATGGCACTTTCCTGGGAGTAGCCACCACATCTCCTCATGCTGCAGGAACTAAGGCAGTCGAGGCACAGTTCATCAACCAGACAGCACGTAGGGCAGGGGGGTGTTTTTTCCTCAGTGAAATAAGGCAAGATTTATACCTGTATTTCTCAAGAACGGCAGCAAGACTTGCCCAAAGTTCTGCTCTGCATTCTTGGTCAAGAGACAGCTCAAACAGCTTAACAGGAGAATTCTGAGCAAATGTTTCTGTTCCTCTAAAATGTGCTGTCCTGCCCTGATCCTTCCAGACTTATTTGTCTCAGCCTCAGGCATCCCCAGAACATGACCTGTTTTTGAGGACAGCCACATGTGCTCCGAGCCCTGCAGCTCTGCTCCTGGCTGGCTGCAAAAGGAGAGGCTGGTGCTCGCCTGCAGCTGTGGAGAGAAGGGGAGCAGGGATGGGCAGATGGGATGAGTGGCGTGGGGCTGCTCCCTCTGACCGCTCCCCGCTTTCCTCTCTTCCAGGCAGATTCCTTCTGTGTCACACAGCAACCCTGCATCCCTTCCAGTTCTATACATTGATTATTCATGCAAGATTTATAGCTTGTGCATAATCCCTGGCGTGACTTTTGCACACATTCCTCTCCCTGTTTGGTGCTTGCCTTCCAGCCCACAATCCTGCCAGTCCCTGGGGACTTTTCTCCTCCTGTCTCAAGGCGCAAGGGACTTGCCTAAAATCTCTCGTTTGAAATGAGCTTTATACATCCCTTGTTTGTCACATTAACATTGCTACTGAATTCTCTCTCACTTAAGGTTTAAGTGCAGGCGTTCGAGCGCATGAATATTGCAGATGTAATTCCCTCAGGATCCTGCCTTCAGGAATGATAAAGTTACAGAGAGCAGAGCAGCAGCAAAACTGCTGGGAAAAGGAGCAGCAGGCAGCGCTCAGCTTCCCTTCCAAACTCCAAGGGACATGTGCAGCCTCCTCCCTCTCAGGGATCCAGCAACATTTTGGGCTGACAGTGCCCAAAACGCAAAGCTATCGACCACTAAATCCACCTTCGGAGACAAAGGGCAGTGATCTGATCACTGTCTCAGAGGGAAGTGCATGCTTAGCCAAAACTGCCTGTTTCTTTGCTCTCCCTCCCAAAACAAGTCCTCAAGCATAACAAAAAAATGAGTTCTGCAATCAGACAATTAAACACAAGTGAAAAGAAACATGCAGAATAGAAACCGGCTGGGAGGATGCTTGTTTTCTCCCCCTCCCCATCCCCTGCTGTGAGACGGATTAGTCTGGATTTAGCATCACACCGAGCCCCCTCCTCACTTCTTCTGCCACGAACAGCAGCTGCACGCACGGCAGCCTTACCTGGGATGGATGTCCACAAGCAGCACCAGGGTCTGCATAGTGATCACGTCGATCCGCTTACAGTGGAACCGTGCCACCTTCAGCACTTTGAGATATGTGAAACACAGGACTACAAGGGAGAGGAGGAAGCTGAGGGCGTGAAAGACCCCCGTGAAAATCACGAACTGTGTCCTATCCTCCGGTCTCTTGTTGTAGAGCGTGCAGGAGGCATAAAGATGATGGAAACCCACCCAGGAGAGAGAAGCTGCCACTATGGGGAAGGACGCCGAGTGCAACCACGTGTAGCTGAGTATGAGAGCAGCGTCCCGGTACCTCATTTTGGAGTGGTAACTTAGAGGGAAGACCACAGCAATCCACCTGTCAATGCTCAGCGCTGCCATGCTCAGCATGGAGTTGGTGGTGAGGAAAGTCTCCAGGAAGCCCACAACGTGGCAGACCTGCTCTCCTGCCGGCTGACTCTTGGAAATGATCCCAGCCAAGGTCAGGGGCATGCTGGAGACGGCCATCAACAGGTTGCAGAAGGTGAGGTTGAGGATGAACAATCCCGGCACCTGCTTGCGGATGTCGGCGCTGTACAGGAAGCACATCAGCACCAGCACGTTGGCCAGCAGGGCCACGAGCATCAGCAGCACCACCACGAAAGCCAGGAGCAGCTCCCAGATGCTCATGGTGCGTCCGGTCACAGCAGGGACATCTCCGAAACTGCGCCGCGCCGCCACCGGGGGACCATGGTGCGAGGTGTCCCCAGCTCGCCCTCCTCCCCAGCCCGCTCGCTCCCCTGCATGCCCTCCGTGTTTTTGGAGGAGCTGCAGTTTTCTCCTCCAACCTCCCCCTCCTCGCTGCTCCTTTCCACGTCAACGCTTCCCGAGACGCGCACAAAAGCACTGGGAATGCCCATCAAACTGCAAGGAGGGCTTAAAAAATATCAGCAGGGCTGAACCACTGTCTCCAGCCGGTCCATTTTGAGGAGAGCGCGTTATTCTGAGAAACTGCTCTCCTGAGATCCCTAATTATCAGCCCCAAGCTTGCAGGCAATCCACCGAGTGAATTGTGCTCTCTTTCTCCCTTGCTTTCTGCCTCTCTCTCCCTCTCTGTCTTTCTCTCCCCTCCCCTCTCCTCCAACCCTCACTCCCTTGCAGGCTGAATGTAACCTGCTTTTTATGATCACAGATAAAAACCCCATTAATGGATTAAAGCATGCACACTGCTGGTGATTCGCAAACGTGATTATGTCATCCCTGCTCCACAACCCCTCCCCTTCTCCTTGCGACTGTGACTAGACTTTCCTCAAGAGAAATCCCATGCTTTCATTTAATTGATTTAGCCATTAATTTGCAAACAGCCTTGTAACCCAATTCCTGCACTCCAGCGTGTTCCCTACATTTCGGTGCATCGCTTGCAGTGTTGCTGCTTGCTCTCAGCCAGGGCAGGGGCTTTCTTTTCTCTTCATTCGCTGTGCTTAAAGAGATGGGGGGAAATGGATATATTCTGCTACTTCTCCGGAGCTGTCATTAGGCTCCGGGAGTGGTTTTACTGCTCTGGTTCAGCACTTTGCAGTTCGTTGTCTCCGAATACGATGCGGAGGAGGAAACTGATTGCTTCCCCTCCTCCTTTAAAAGCAGGGAAATCAAAGCCCAGATGCCAGTGCCACATGCCCAGGGTCGCAGAGCAGGTGAGGGGCAGGGGCAGCATCGTGCCGCAGGTACCTCTGTTCACTCAGCCTTTCTCCTCTCCAAGAGTTTTTCCTTCCTCCTAATCAAAGCCTCCCTCCCCGAGAGGGTGAGCACCCTGTGAGATCAAAACTGCACAGCAGCTTGGCAAAGGAAATAGGAATGAGTCTGCCTTGCACATAATTAGGTGTCAAAATTAAGTTTGTTTTAAAGGACGGAGCGGGAGCTGTTTTCTAGTTGCTTTTCCTGTCTCTTTAAACCAGTTTTAACCGGAGAGGCTGATAGTTTGTGAGCAATCAGGACAGCTTTCTGATCAAGGCAGCCAAGCTTTAATCCCCGCACAAAAAGAAGGCAAAAGATACCCTGCAGCAGAGTTATTGGGGCTGGGTGAGTGCCTCTGCACGTGTAGGAGAGCTCGATGCTCGGGCAGTTTTCCCTCCGAGCCCTCCGGAGCTGTGCATCTCCACCAACAGCAGCTGCTCACTGCAGCTCAGGAGCAGAGCTGGCACCCTGCACGCTGCCAGAGCTTGGCATGTCGGGGGAAAGCCTCTCTCACTTCAGGTTTGGTTTGTTTTGTGCTCAAAAGCCAGGCTTTAAAGGGCTGATAGCGTCATCAAAGACCACGAAGGAGCAGCTCAGGGTGCAGAGACCGGGTCTGCACATCAGCCCTGAGAGATTCCTGTCTCCAGAACACGACTCCTCATGCGGAGGGGATGAGGAGAGGACTACAGTGTCTGCCTCTTTTCCAGAGTCAGTGAAGTGCTGGAGTCACCATCCCTGGAAGTGTTCAAAAACTGTGTGGATGTGGCATTTGAGGACGTGGCTTAGTGGTGAACGTGGTGGTGATGCTGGATTGATGGCTGGACTCGATGATCCTAAAAGGATTTTCCAAGCTTAGTGATTCTATGAGAAAAGCCTAAAGGTGACCCCTTCTTTAAATAAGAGGGGGTTTTTACACCCTTAGAAGAGGTGGACTAAGGAAATGAGGGAGAAGATGAAGGTTTTGCTGCTGCCTCACAGCACCAGAAGATCAGCAAGTTTCCTCCTTGGGTAGGAAGCAACAGCCCTGCTGAGAGGGGTGTCCTGGCACCAAGAGCTCGAGCTGGGTGTCCATGGGACAGTCACGGACAGATGAAATCTCAGCAGGCAAAGGCAGCTGCAGGACCACAGGAAGGTGCTCTGTGAGCTGGGAATCACTGGGAAGAAAAATGTGATAAAATGCTGGGAGACAGGAAAGAACAGAGGAAAAAAAAATGGGAAAACCTGGTGATGTATGAGAGGCAGGTACTCTGTGACAGTGGTAAAGGGGAATCTCACTCCCACTTGGCATCAAGGTGATTCCTGAGTCTTCTTCCCACACTCAGCCTCCTCCTGGGCTCAAATGAACCCTGCAAGGCTCCCAGCTGCACAAGGACTGGGGAATTCAGGATTTTCCCTGCCTGCAATGCAGGAGGCCGTGGGTTTATCAGGGAGGTTTCCTGACACAGCGTGCTGTTATCCCTTCAGTGAGCTGTGCTGCCTCCAGGATTGAAAAGCTCTGCTCCTGAGTAATTCCCTGCTGTGACGGGGATCTGGCATCGGTGTCAAGCCTGGGGGAACAGTGGGGGAGGAAATGTATGCCTGGAGAAAAAGGATTAGGGATGACAGTCGGGAAAAGAGGATTCTCCCAAAGTGATAGATGTGAAATAATGGGAGGCAGAATGAGAGAGTTCAGTGAAGCTGTGCTGGAATACGGAAGGTCAGATTTGGGGGGAAATCTACAGTCGGGGGGAAAACCTTTGTAGATTGCAGGAGGAAGCTGAAGTTTTCTCTCGGTGAGGGATTTGAGTCTCGGTGTGTATTTTGTATTCTGCAGGCCCAAGTGATTTACATAACTAATTCCCCTGTTGCTAACCCCTGCAGCAGAGGAGGTTTGCTGAACACCTCTGGGTTTATTTACCGTGTGCACCTAAGGGAGCACGATGGACCCAGCAAATGGCTTCGTTTTGTACAAATCAGGAGGAAAGAATCTGCTGGGCATCTGTCAGCTGTCAACTGAGCACGGCACAGGCACTCCCCCTTCCCCAGGGGATGGAATCCTGGGATGGAACCCTGGGAGAGAGCCCTGGGATAGAATCCCGGGATAGAACCACAGAGCCATTTAGGTTAGAACTGACTCTGAGACCGCTGAGTCCGAGGAAGACAAGGAAGCTCTTTAGGCACTCGTGTGAGTTGACTTTGGTCTCTCTTCAGCCAGAATCCTGCAAGTCCTTGGCAGGGTTGCTTGATGGAGACAGAAGCCACAGGTCTGTCCCTCTTGGGGGTGTCAGAGGGGACTTTTACATCTTCCCTGTCACCTTCACTGACCAAAAACTAATTTATTCCAGCCCCTACTCTCCTTAGCCCCAGACAACGAGCATCACCCAGTGGATTCTTGCCTGGCTCCTTCCTTTCCAGCAGGTTCCGTGCGTGGCACACTGGGAATAACTGGAATTTCCTGGCCAGCCAGGTGGTTTCTCATGGGCCACCACTCTGGGGGTGTGGAGAGAGAAACCCTGCACTGCTTCACCTCCCAGCCCTTGAGCTGAGAGTGCCAGGACAGCTCCACAGCCGCTCCCCAGAGCCCTCCTGGTGAATTATTCACCCTCGGGCTGTCACTGCTGCTTTGCTTCATGGAATTAAAGAAACATCAGGTCCGGAGGCACATGGCTGGTGCTCCTGGCATTTCTGCCTGCTGGATGGGGTTTTGAGGACTCTTAGGGCAGCTAAGGAAATCAAATCGAGCCGGGAAGAGCAGAAAGCCATGGGAAGCTTTGAGTCAGGGAGGTTTGTGGGTGGATGTGTGTGGAGGTGGACGGCAGAACTCTCCCCGAGCTCCTCTGGAGCCAGGTGAGAGCTTCCTAACTGGGGACCAATTAGGGGATGAGCAAGCTCGGTGACTTGGTTCCTCTGGGTTATTCTGGCAAATGCAGAGGTTAAATGACATATTCCAGCACGGGGTCTGCTTCACAATTCACATTTTAGAATCGTTCCTTATCAGCACTATCAGTGATGCAGATATTGAGTCACATTTCATCTTCACATGGAGCTCTGTTAGAACAGCGTTTCTACTAAAGGAGAGAGTGCGTGGATGTACCTGCTTTATTTGGTTTACCTCAAAGACAAAAAGGGGGCCTCAAAATAGAGCTTGGCCATTAGATTTTAATTGCACTGCTGTTTCTCACCCCAGGAAATATTTATTAACAAAAAATCATTATGCTTTTAAAGATGTAAGAGACTTCTAGTTTGGTTTTCTGATTTTTTTTTTTTTTTTGTTCTCAACCTATTTTTACTCCTCGCCTCTTGCTTAATGCTAATGAATAAAAGAGTAACTAATGGGAAAATTAACATCTTTGGGGGATGCTGAAAAACTCCAATTAAACAAACAAAATTCCATCATATTTAAATTGGAATTAAATTAGTATATCCATAATATTGCAGCCTGTAGAACAATACCATTACTTTAGGGTAGAATTATTCAGTGCACACCAACAACCTTTCTGTTTAAAACCTTTCTAGAAAGGATCATTTCCAGCCTCCATGAACTGTTGAAGGTTTATTATGGAATCATAGAATGGTTTAGGTTGGAAGGGAGCTTAAATCCCACCCAGTGCCACCCCTGCCACGGCAGGGACACCTCCCACTGTCCCAGGCTGCTCCCAGCCCCAATGTCCAGCCTGGCCTTGGGCACTGCCAGGGATCCAGGGGCAGCCACAGCTGCTCTGGGAATTCTGTGCCATTATCCCATTGCCCTTTCTCTCTAGGATGCTTTTTGCAGCAGCTGAAAGAGAATTGTCTTTGCAATCAGAGCTGCCTTGTGAATTGATGTAGCAACCTGAGCTTTGCTTTGCCTTGGGAAGTTTGTACTTGTTCAGGGGACCTGGAAAGGACTTGGAGAGATTCAGGGACCTGTATCCAAGTGGGAAGGTGATGGAACTGGAAGACTTTTATTCAGGGAAGGGAATTAAGCTCGGGGTGACTTCTCATAATGCCACCTATGATGTGCTGTCACTCTGGGATTTAAATTGTCCTGGGCAAGGCGCTGGGTGTTTGAAATGCAGACGAAGAAGGAAGGCAGTCGCTAATTTAAGGACCCCAAATATTCCTGGTTGTCTGAAGGCAGGTAAAGCAAATTAATTCCCAATTTATTTTGGAGGAAAGGCAGGACTGAATTTGCTAGATGTTACATTTTATATCGGTCCTATAAGTGATATAAGTGCTACAAGTGACACCTGTCACATCTACACTGCTCTAGATAGAACTTGTTCGCTTTACCCTGCACTCCTTCAAAATGTCAGAGCAGAAATCACTTTTGTCACACTTGCTCTTTTTAGATGTGTGGTATTTCAATTTCCTCTTGTTTTAAACTGGGCTGGCTCCTTCTCACTCAGCAAAGATGAAAATAGAGGCTTGAACAGAAGGCTTTCAAAATGATACGTAGATGTCAGTGCCTGCTTCTATATAAAAAGTCATACATGAGCATGCACCCTTGTAAACTTCCATTTAGCAATGAGCCAAGTGTTTTATTTTTCATAATTTCTTCTACTAGAGCAATTTTATGTGGATATTCACATCTATCCACTTCTCTGCATGACATGTCCATTATTAATCTTGTTATCTTGTGATTGCAATACTTGATTTTTGCATCTCGGTTGGTTTGGGGTTTGGTTTGTTCAGGGTTTTTTTTTTAACTGAACAGAATAGCATTTCTGCTCTTTCTAATAAGTTCTGCAGGGGAGGAGGTTATGATACATATGGGGATGATCTAACCAAATATGTCTGTTTTATTAACGAAGGATATTTGGATCTTTGCCGCAGGCTGGGCCGAAGAGTTTGGGTTCAAAAATACATTTAATTTCCATGAGCATAAGCATTTTTTGCAGAGCTTGGTTTTGCTTTGCCTTCCTTACTCTGCTGGGATTTTGGACTTCAGTGCTCAACTCCTGGTGTGTCACCTCCAAATTCTGCGCTGGATTGCTTAAGTAATTTAAATATACTGGAAAGCTTATTAATGCCTTTCCAGCTCGGGGAAGGAGACATCCAATTCATCCTCTGAGAGACTGAAAGACTCATTGCAAAGCAGTCTATTAAAGGTTTAAGTTATGTCCCTGTAACAGCTCTTCTGGGTTTGTGATTCCCTTGGATCTGTGATATATTGACAAGGTTTTATAAGGCTTTTTTCACTGGCAGCTTTTCTACAGGTCCGGTAGGTTTGAGGACTTTGAAATTCTAATTTTAATTATTGATTTAACTGGCTTACCGTGGTAATGAAGGAATTATGCAATCCCTTCAATAAGCCCAGCAGCCTTTTAAAAATACGTAAGTTATTTCCAGGCCATAGTTTGGGAAGCACTATTAATGAGGTGTGGCCTGCCCTTGCCATCAGTTTAGCTGTTTCATTTTAAAATGTTATTAGTTTAAAAGGGTTTTGGTAAGAACCTGTAAATCTAAGTCAATATTTTACAAGCAAAATAGAATCACAGAATGGTTTGGGTTGGAAGGGACCTCAAAGCCCATCCAGTGCCCCCCCTGCCATGGCAGGGACACCTCCCACTGTCCCAGGGTGTTCCAAACCTCATCCAGCCTGGCCTTGGGCACTGCCAGGGATCCAGGGGCAGCCACAGCTTCTGGAGGGCAAAAAGAGGAGAATACTCACACATTTGGTTTCTGTGTTAGTGCAAAGCAATCCTGTGGCCACCGACCACAACCAGCAGGGTCTGAGACTGGCACTGGAAATCACCACAAATGCAGCTCTGCTGGCATTTCCTCGTAATCCAGAGAGGTGGATCACTGGCTGCTCTTTGAAAAAATCTTGTCTTCTTGTATCAAGTAATTAAGATCACAATAAAGCAGAAGAGCAAATGCTGAGATCCTTTGTTGACACCCAACAGGACTTTAGTTCTGAGGTATCTTATTTGTGGCTCCACCAGTTGCTTTCTACAGCTGGGAGCAACCACAACATTCGTTTTATGGCAGGTCATGTGTGATGGTTCTGGAGCAGAGCATGTCCCATAAAAAAATACCAATGCAAAATTGGTGAGTTATGCTAAATTCCACAAGAGTTAATCTTTTTTCTCATTTACTAGCTCAACCCAAAGAGTGCTGGGGTCTGGTTTCAGGAGTTTCATACTTTGCCAAGATTCAGCTGCCACAGCAATCTGTGTTCAAGAGCTCAGCAATGTCCTTCATGTCTGCACTAGTGTAGAACACTGGGATAAAACTCCTCTAAAAAATTCAGTCTTTCAGTCAACTCTAACTCTGCCTTGTCATCTCCTTTAGTTTTTTTCCAATGCAGTAAATGTTTAAAATAACCCAAACAATGAAATAGGAAATAGTGGCCACTTTTTGCTGCTCCTCTCAGAGCAGTCCGTGTGGGTTACCTGGAATGAAAGAAAACTCAGACAGAGACACAGAGCCAGACGGGTGTCCAAGCTCAGCAAGCTCCTGATGGAAAAAATTGGAAAACCCCCCAGTGCACAGCAGTACTGTGCATTTATTAGCTGTAAATGAACAGGGATACCTCCAGTTTATTTTTACCAAGGACTCCTGACCTGTCTCAAGTGAGTTCTTCCCTCGGAAAAAGTTAATTGGATCCACATTTATGTAGACTATTTCCATGTCTGCTGGTTAATCCATTTGTCTTTCTAAAACACTCCTCTGATAAAGGTTCAGAGAAATCATGAGAAAAGAAAGAAAGCAAGCACACAGGAAGATATAAAATTTGTGGAAGGAACTAGTGAGGACAGAGACTTTGAAATGAGCTGTTTCATCCCTTATATCATAATATTCTAGAGCATTTTTTTACTTTCCTTGTATTAAATTTCACCTGATAGCTGAGATTCTAGCCACAAAATCTAATTATACGGCAGAAAAGAAGAAAGTGATGAAGTTTTGTCTATGTCCTTAATCACTCGTTGATTTTTATCAAGCCAAGGCATAATAAACATCACCTGCAATTATCTCCCATGCAGAAAGATTACTTCCTTTTTTCAGGAATACCTGTCAGCCAGACCCAGGAGCCCTGGGTTTTTATTACTGGGGGCTCCAGGAACACCTGCATTTTCTTGGCAAGCCCTGGAGATGAAAATGCTTTAACAGTGTTCATGTTAAGAATTTCCTCTGCAGTCCTGAGTGCCTCATTGATCTGGTAGCTGTAAGGAGAGAAAAATTAAAGGAGTTGCTGACTGATTTCTTTTCCCACTGTTGAGGATCTCCTGCTCTTGTTCACAAGTCTTAGCTTTATTAAATTAACTCTAAGTCCCCACTTTTGTTACTTGTGTGAAAGCCAAACCCCCTAAAGATTTGGACAGAAAACTACAAATGGGGATTTGCTTTCCTTACAAAACGCTGTTTTCTCTTATGTGAAAGATAAATTTGTGGTTTTAAAAACACAAAAAGGGGTTTTTAAAATTTCCATTTGAAATCAGTATAATTCAATTAGCTTCAAGGAGTTGTTCCTCCTCATCCTCTGGGCCTGGGAGGTGAGGAAGCAGCACAGGAGGAGCATCTCCACCCCTGGAGACACAGGAAATGTCCCTCAGCCCCACAGCCAGAAGACACTGGAGCTTCTTTTTATTTCCAGGTACACTTTTGAAATGGAAACAATATCTTCAAAAATGGATTTAAGTGCAGAGAAATTGAGGTGTCTTAATGCAAATCTCTGCAGTATTTCCTCATTTTCAAACAGTTGCCTTGGATTTCCAGTGCCATCATTCCTCCCCCTGTACATTGGCTTTTCTCCCTCTTTGATTCCAGCTCTGTAAGGGCACAGTGGATTTTGTATTTATTTTCTTCTGAACTTTCTTGCAAACCTTCTGACGTTTCTTCCCTGTTAGTGGAGGGAAGCAACCAAAACTCAAACCTCTGCTACTTTCCTTCCATTTTTTCCCTCCTCAGACCTCTCTGGGGTCTGACAGTCTGCCTTTGGTGCTAACTCGAGGAAAGGGAAGAGCATTCCAACGAGGGACACTGGAGAGCACACACACAGAATTAAAAGTTCAACCCAATTAGTAGAAACAGCCAGTCTGCCCCTCAGGAAATCCTCTAACACACCCTGGCAGGGCAGGGATCCCAGTGCCAGTGAACCCTTTAGATCATGGGATCACAGAATGGTTTGGGTTGGAAAGGACCTTTAAAGGTCCTCTCCTTCCCTTTGTGTTACTTGGAGGTAACACAAGGGCAGGAAATCCAAATCTTTTGATTTCAAAAAGCTGGACAATTCCTGCCCGTGATTTTCATGTAGTCTTTGGAATGATTTCCAAAGGGAAATCTCTTAAGAATTTGCCCGTTTTAGGGATAAGTGAAAACCTGCCTTGAAAAGATTTGTTGGGTTGTTTCAACTGCAGGAGATGATAAAGCAATGTTGAAACAAACTTTGGGGCTTTATCAACCAACAGCTTGCTTGGTCTAATAAAGTGTAATTCCAGAGACAGCAGGGACACCCAAACCCTGTATTCCCAGGCTTCCCAAAGCAGGATAAAAGCTCATAATTATCCACTGAGTCAGGAATCAGCTAAAATTAATATTTTTATTTTAAAATATGCTTTGGGAATTTTTTTTTTCTTTCTAAGCCTCACAGGATGAGCCTGCACTGTCAAAGCCCAGCTTTAAGATGATTTTTTCTGACAAGACATGCATCACTGAGAATATTTGTCTGTACTGGAAGTGATGGCACAGGTTTATGGCACTGGGAACACAAACCTGCACTGACAGTGGCTCAGAGAAAAGCTCCGTGTTCCACATGGATGTTCCTCAAAAGCCATTTTGCCTCTGTGACACCCCGTGAGGGTTGAGCCCATGACAAATTTGAGCCAAATTGTGTGGTTTTCCAGCATTTAATAAAATAATCTGAGCAGCATGTGAAATCCCTGGTGTGGGTGGTGATCCAGGATGTAGCAGAAAGTATTTACTACCTGTCTTTGCTCAGATCCTATGAGGTGTGGGGGCTGTGATTGGTGAAGTCCTTTTTCCATCCTAAAAAGGACTGAAGGTTCTTTACAGCCTTAAATTGCTCCCAGTTATCCACAGAGATCCCACAACGAGGAAGGAGGGGAAAAAAACCCCCTATCTCCTCCATCCCTGAGCTGAGAAGGGGAAAACTGGATTTATAATCTTGTTCCTTCTTCTCTCTTTCCTGAGCATGAGAATAGCCCTGGCTGCTGTAATTGTTCTTGGTAAGTTGCTGCAGATGGACAGAGATACAGACAGAAATAGAGATAAATCCATGAATATTCCGGGATGTTACCTTTATTCACCAAAGGACAGGAATTCTGTGCAATTTTATTAAGCACTGTGTTGGATGACTCTCACTAGAGAAAGCTGCATTATAATGTGAGTGAAAAACAGCACAGGACCTGCAATAAAAAGAGGAAATACATTATCTAAACAGAACTTTATATATTTTAAGGGATTCTGTTAACGAAGTGCTTTGTTTCGTTTCCTTAATTTTTTAATTGTCCCACTGTAAGACGTACTTGGCATGGAGAGAGAGCCAAGGAGGCGTTTTCTGATTATCTGATTTTCAGAATAACATGGAATACATATTTTCATTACCCAGGGTCAGGAGTATCATATTAGCTCCAAGACAAACTAAGAGAAGGATTTTGTCTGCATGGGTATTGAAGGAGCATGGATTCTAAGAAGGACTGGGTTTGTGTGAGCACCTGTAGTTATAGGTGGATATGGACTTGGAAAAGTGGGAACTGGGAATAGTGACACACCTTACAAAAACAGTGTCCTGCTCAGACTTCCAGCCATCCTAGCAAAATATGTTCTAACTTTATCCTTGGATCACTTGGGACCTCTCCTGACTGCAACCACCCTTTTTATCTGCTGCTGTGTCTTCCAGAGGAAACTGCCTTTAAATATTACTAAATTCTCCTTTGGTGATTTACTGAATTTACATGGAAAGGGCTCGATTGGAATTTTTTCAAAAAGAACAATATCTTTGTTCTGTTTTCTTTAAAATTGCTCCTCCTGAGTTGGCTGCCCCTGTTAGCCCTGAGCATTTCATTCCCAGATGAGTGTGGCAGCATTGCTTCTTTCCTCAATACAACAGCACAAAAGGCACAAGCAAAATGTGGTCTTTTCTAATAGGATCTGAAAAGCTGCACTTTCTGGGTTAAGGTTGCTTTTTGTCTAAAGAAAAATCTCATAGGTAAAAAAGACATGACAAAGAAAAAGGCTTTCTGAGCTGACACACCGAAGAAAGTGTTCAGGAACAGTTAATCCCCCAAAAGATATTTCTTGAGCAATTCTGGCCAGATTAGATAGAAAAGGCTATTACTTATGTGTCTTGCTGTTATTTGCAGCATGGGCAGGAGTCGTCAAGACACAAACCTACTGCATTTCAATGTTTTAGGTCATTCTTTATGCTGGGATCAGGCTTATTTCTCATTCATGTCACTTCTATCCCCTGTTCATTATTTGCTTTAGACATCCATCCTTATAGCACACAGTATTTAAGGCCTGACCCTGAGCTTGCTGGAGTAGAAAGGCTTAGGTAAAGACCAGTGGAAAGACTTCGAGGGCTTTTAATTAACCCTTGTTAAGCTTTTCAACAAACAGGGAAAACTTCCCAAACAGGCAAAAATAATTGGCTTTAGTTGCCTTCCTGCATTAATTGGGAGTGAGTGGCAGACCACGAATCAAGTTATGAAACTCAAATATTTGATATATTTATACCAAATAAAACAAAAAAAGCAAACCCATCAATCAGTTTGCAGTCAATCATTCAGGACGTTGAGGTTTGTGTGATCTCAGTCACCCTAAAGAAGATAAACCAGCACATGGAGTAAACCACGATTTTCTCTCGATGGGATTGAAAGATGAGTGACAACCAAGCCCTGTAAGTGCCTGATTTAAAGCCTTCACCATCCCCAACACATCTCTCAGCCAAGTGTCTGCCAGCCTAAGGGGTTTTCTCTGATCAATTTTTACATTAGTTGTTGATAATTGAAAATCTGCAGCGTGTGTCTGAGCAGATCTCTCCATCTTTTCGTTCTTCAGGGGAAAATGATGAGTCCGTGCCTCAGACTGGGTCCTCGTGTGTGTCATATCTGCTCCAAGGAGTGTCCTGTGACCGTGGCCAGCCCTGTACAAGCTGTAATTAAAACACCCTGATCACCATGGAATTCACCACGGAAAATGGAATTCAGTAAGATGCTCCATGTTTTAGCTGAGCAGATGCATTCAGGGACAGGCAAGTAAAACCAATCTAAATTTGAAGGCCAGGCTGGGACCCTTTTTAATACTTTGACCTCTTATTCCTAAGAAATGCCTGAAGGAAGGCACACTGATCCTCTCTGTGAACTACGACACCTTTCAGAATGGGAGTAGTTGTGTTCTCCTACTTTCACTTCATTTATTGCCCCAACAACCACAATTATATGCAGTCAGATTTTTTAACACTCTAATCCTTAAAAAATTAGTTTCTGCTCATAAACATGAGCAAACCTCCTAAACAACGATTATTGCTTTAGCAGATAGATTTTTACATTTGTATGGCCTTTGTTCTAGCTGTGACTTTAAGTGCAACAAGACTGTAGTAGGTAAGATATGTTCCAATCTTTAGAGCTCATTTAGTTAGTTGATTATAAACGTTCAGCTTCTTATCAGAAAATTATCAGCCTGGAAATAAATACTCTGTAGCCAAGGTAATTATTCAATATTTCATAAACTGTGTAGGCATTGCCTGCCATTAGAATTCAATGACAGCAGAATTTCAAAGAGCATTTTGGATAAGGGATGATACACAACCAAGTGGTTTGTGCAATACAGACATGCACAGGAAATTTTCCAGCTCTGAGGGATAAAACAGGATTAGGAAACCATGACAAATGATTCAAAATAGGGTAGAAGTCCCAAACATCATCTCCAGTGTAATACAGGCTTAGCCAGCAGACAGGTTTAGAAACCACTCTCTCTTCTCTTATCAACAGCCCAAGGACATTCACCTCCCTCCGGTGGCTCCACCCTTCCCCTGTGGCTGCCATAACGTTAGAAAACTGATTTTCAAGGTGATTTATCTCCTAAACTTGAAGAACCACGGTGAAATCAGCTTGGTGTCTGTGAACCATCATGAATCCAGAGAAACAACATTCAGATGTTGTGGGCACCTCATGTCAGACCAGACTGCAATCCAGAGTTTTGATTTAGTTTAACAAATCCAAGTTACACACTTTGATTTGGGCCCATCCAAACCTTTTTCTTCCACTTAAAAAGTTAAAATCAAATGTTTTGCTGTACCCATGCTGCCTTCAACTTTCCATTCTGCAAATCACTCAGCTTGCTGACTTCTCAGCTGGGCTTAGGCAGAAAAACACCAGGCTTTTCCACCGAGTGGAAAAAGAGCTGGGGAAAAAGAATTGCTTATGCTAAACCTAATTGGCAGCAGGAAACAATATCAGATTTCTGAAAAAAATATTTATGTATGACAACCCTTGCTGCTTAACTGGCAGAGAGGCTGAAAAATGCAGCTGGATGAGCTGTGTCAGACTTTTCAGTTTGACAGACTGGGGACAAACATTTTAGCAGGTCCTGCTGCGATGGACAAGGGGTGATGGTTTGAAACTGAAGGAAGATCAGTTTAGATCAGATTTAAGGAAGGTGGTTTTTACAATGAGGGTGGGCAGGCCCTGGCACAGGGTGCCCAGAGCAGCTGTGGCTGCCCCTGGATCCCTGGCAGTGCCCAAGGCCAGGCTGGACATTGGGGCTGGGAGCAGCCTGGGACAGTGGGAGGTGTCCCTGCCATGGCAGGGGTGGAATGAGATGCTCTTTAAGGTCCCTTCCAGCCCAAACCATTCTATAATCCTTTGTTTCTCTGTTCCCAAACTCCTGGCATTCCTGAACAGAGTGGCTCTGGTTCACACAGCTGCCAGATCAGCAGCAGGAGGTGACTGAGGAGCAGGGGACCCAAATCTTTCCCAATCCTGCCATAATTCTGCTGAATAACCAGAACCAGGAGCTTTCCCTGCCCCAGCTGCAGCTCCCCAGGACAGCTGAGGAGCACACACGGCCTTATGTAAAGGCTTCTGCTATTTAAGGAGTGTTCAGCTGTACACAGAAGAATTCCTCTGTGCCAGTGCATTATCCTGCCTTTCAGCTCATGAGAGGATTTCAAATGGCAGCACCTCTGCGGTCTGTCAAACCTCACCGTGGTCTTATTCCATATGGAGGCAGTCAAATGTGTCGAATGCAATTAAGTTCATGTTTAAAATGAGAATGAGAAGTAATTGACAGTGAAAATCTGGGAAGTATTTCAGACAGAAAAGTAGTGGTGAGTTTTGCTTTCCCCTGAACTTCCTAAGAGCTTAAATATCACTGTGCTCTAGGAGACTTTGGGTAAAATGTTATGTTTGATTCTCAAAACCCAACGTGAAAATGGTATTTGGAAATGGGAATGTTTTTGTTTTCACAATGAAATCCTCAGCAAACATTATCCTCTCCTCCTTGGATTTGTGTGACAAGTTTCACTGGCTCAAATCAAACGTGTTTATTTCCAGAGAACCCTTTCAAGAAAATTCTTTTGAAATGAGCTGACTTTGGTTATTATCCTACACTTTTTCATATTTCATTAACTTGACTTTTAACAGCTGGTGTTTAATGAATAATTACACAGTAATGAAAAATACATCTTGCATTTAAAGAAAGCTTTATGCAGATTTGCTAATCAATTTAGACACTGTATCTTATTTGTTTATAGTACATCTCCCAATTGGAGTGTAATTATCAAACTTTGTGTCTATATTTAACTGTCTAAATTGAAGGAAAAAAACAGAGTTGAAGCAACTAATTGTCAGTGTTACCAAGCAATTAGTATTCTGTAAGATTATTCTGTTAAAGCTTTTCCATCCAGTATAACTCATCTGAAACACCCCTGGGGTTTGGTGTTCTGTCCATACTCTCCAGATATTTTTCAGCTCTAGAAGCAAATTGTGGAAGAATAGGACTAATAAGTCCCTTCAGCTACGAACATGAAAATTTTAGGCAAATAAATGGAATTACAGATTAATTCTCAGTTAGTCCCTTATTTCTTCTAACACCTGAGATGGGCTGGAAGGACTGAAGGTTGTTATATCTTCTTTTTTAAAAAAACAGATATTGTAGCTGATCCAAAGAACTGTTAGAAGAAAATAGTGCAAGCATGTTTAGTTTTTCACTTACAGCAAAAGTAAGAAAGAAAAAGAACTTGCATTGTTGCTGCTCTAAAATGTGTTGCTGATATTCTGTATGACATCGAAAGGCACTTTTAAAAGGTCATTTAGCACATTAAATAAATGTAACTGGATGAGTGTCTATACCAAGAAATTCAGACAAATTCAGCATCATGTTCTAAAGAGCAAGAACCTCTTGCTTCCTGGTTATAAAATGAATTTAAATAAAAATAACTGAAAGATGGAATTTTGTTCCTTTGGGCTGCTATGCTTGAAAACTACTTTATCTTCCATATTATGGGGGTTTTACAGTCCCTTAAAGTGCTCTAAGGAAGAAAGATTAAAAATGAAGAAGGAAAAGCTCCTGGTGCAACATCAGATGGGACAGAGCAGCTGGGTGCAGACATGGAAATCAGTGTATATCTGGAATGACAATAACAGTTAACCTAACGTAATACCACTCCAAATACACAAATGCAGATTAAATGAGCCACAAATGGGACATTTCTCAAAGTCTCCAGGAATGCAGCATTTCCCAGTAAAACCAGAATTTTCTCAGAAGACGAATTCAGAAGAACTCAGAATTCCAGGATTCCCTGGAAAAGATGAAGAGATGTGCTCCAGCAGTGCCCCAAGCACCAGGCAGGGATGCCACTGATTAATCCCAGACTCAGAGGGTACGGCTGCCACCCCCAGCAACAGTGATGCCCAGGAGGGAATGGATCCAAAGGAAGGAGTCAGACTGCCCAAACTCCAGAGATCACTGCTGCTGGGCTCTTCCTCCCTCTCCTGGGAAGGTGCTGGGCTTTCTGGGTGGTGCCAATTTGGGCAGCAGGCACTGAAGAAGCACTGGCTGCTCCCTGGAGGCGCTGGGCTTGCTGCCCATGGGGGAGGATTGCTGCTGCTTCTCTTTCCCAGGGCAGGGAGCACAGTGGGATTCTTGGGGTGTCCTGTGCAGGGCCAGGAGCTGGACGGGATGATCCTTGTGGGTCCCTTCCTCTTGGGTTCCACCATGGGTGTTCCAGAAGAGCAGGCCTGAAGGCCTACAAAAGCATCTTCCCTAGGCCCGGGGGTAACCATGGAAACACTTCCAGGGCACCTGAGATGGGCTGGAAAAGAGGACCATGGGTCAGTGACCTTCTTGACCAATGGCCCGGGAAGATTGTGGTCAGTGGCCTTATATGGGATTATTTACACCTTACCCTAATAGGCAATATCTAGGGAATACTCCAGGTGACTGGGTGAAATCCTGGGATTTGATCTTCCTGTTTCTATGAGGTTCTATCCTGTTTGTGCACTGGTATTTAGGTACCCTGAGCTGTGCAATGAACGTCTTTGCACTTCTCCATCTGCCATGCAAAGTCCTTGCCCGGCGTGAATGCTGCACCTTCCAACCCTGGATATCCCGTGACTCTCTGATTCCCTGGATCCTCTGGCATCACTGCACTCTCAGAAGAGCAAAGGCCTGGTTTTGACCTGTTACCCAGTGTAAGGCGTGAAAAACTCTGGCCATGTCACTTGTAAAGCATGTGTGTGAACCAGCCTTGAGGTCAGCATCTTTGGAGCTGCCTGCAGGTGATTTCCAAGAAGTGGGAATGTGTTAGGAAAACACTGTGCTCCACTCAGCTCCTGTAGCACAGGACAGGTTTTGTGTGCCATCAAATAAAATCACTCCATACAAGCAAAATAAGTCCTGTGTATGCAGGATGAATATAGGATGTAGTGGGTAGAAATCCCTTTTTTATTTATGAGTTGCTACTTTTGGCTGAAGACACGTGCAGTGCAGTAGGGGTGGCTGTCGTGGGACAACTGGGGATAGAGCAATCCGGAGAGATCAGGATTGATCCAGATGGATTTGGATATGGAAACGGGGGGAGATGTGGTAATTGCAAGTGGTGGTCTCTGGGCTGCCTGTTTCCCTGGTTGCTCTGCCAGTGACAAGTCACTTTAGGAAGGAAATCTAACAGTTCATGGCATTGTGCCTACAGGGAGCAACTTATGGAGAAGGGAAAATGTCAGCCCCTGAGAAGGAATCGTTAACTCTTCTCCAGGAGGGAGGAGTGTTAATTGCTAATGAGAGCAGGGCTGTGAGCAAACCTCCCAGTCCATTTCTGGGATGCACCATCCTGTGAAGGTTTGCTAAGGGCTCCTCTGCCAGCTCTGGGAACACGGAGCCTTTGATCAGGGTGGGTGGGAAGTGTTGGATGTCTCCCTCTCTGACCCTGGGTGAGGCCAAGCCCAGTCCCCAGGACCCTCCCTGGGGCAAACCTGGCCTCCAGCTCTGCAGAGGACTGAGGGGAGAGGTGTCAGTGCCACCAGCTGAAATGAGGAGCCTACAGAG
This sequence comes from Daphoenositta chrysoptera, assembly GCA_013397915.1. Taxonomy (NCBI): domain Eukaryota; kingdom Metazoa; phylum Chordata; class Aves; order Passeriformes; genus Daphoenositta; species Daphoenositta chrysoptera. The sequence goes on from VZRO01005746.1 coordinate 380,481, forward strand.
ATATTGGGTGGGTATTGTTTGCTTTGACCAGGCATTTGTCCCCTCCCAGACTCATCCCATTTGGTGTTTATCAGCTCCATGCTCTTGTGTTACAGACTCAGCTATGGAAAGAGAGCAAAAAAAGGAGAAATCTAATGGAAAGGTGTCCCTGCCCATGGCAGGGGGTTGGGACTGGATGATCCTTGAGGTCCCTTCCAACACAGACCACTCTGTGATTCCATGGAATGGATCCGATTCTGTGAGACTGTGCCAGGCTCATCCAACTCACACAAAGGATGGAAAAGCCCTTTTTGGCCTCAGAACACAGAGGTGGCTCACAAAGCCCTCACTTGTTGTCCTTGCTCCTTAAGAATACGTACAGGGAAAAAAAGGAGAAGCAGTCCATGATTTGCTGCTCATATTTGTGGCGAGCCACAGACTTCAGTGTGCAAGATCAACTATGTCAGGCTTGTTTGATTATGAAACCCAGATAATATCCCAGCAAGAGCCACAAAAACAACTCCAACTGTGCTGTTATTTGATTGTCCCATGATGACTACGTGAGAGTACAACCCCTGTGCTCAGGGGACACAGCAGCAGGAGGGGGATCTGCTCTCCAAACCCAAACCCAACCCCAATCCTGAGCCAAGTGCAGAGGCAGTAAATCAGCCTAGAGCCAGAAGAAGGATATAATGAGGCATGAACCCCAAAATCTGGTCATTCTCTGTGAGGACTCTGTCAAAATCACCCTGCAAGCAGCCAGCTGAGGTGATGTGGGAGAGATTCTGAGAGGTGGATTAGTAAACTCCAAGCAAAGTTGCTTTCAATCTGCTAGGTTAGAAATTTCTGCACAAAGCTTATTTTGTTCATACATCCTCCCTACTTAGAAACATATTTTAAACAGACACACTCCAATTTTAAAGACTTCTATAATAATTTATGTGCCACAAACAGGGGAGATTGCCAAAAGAGTGAATCATTTCATCTTGCTTGCAAGTGCTATAAGGTAAATGTGAAGTTATGAAGTATTATAACACTGTTATGTGTCAGGAGCTTGATGCAGGATGTGATTTAAGGGGAAATGGTGCTAATAGTGTGGTAATTGCCAAAATAGATGAAAGGCTTAGAGCTGGCTGCAGCAGGAACAGAGGGGAAGCCTGTCAGAGGAGCTGCCGGGAATCAGACACACAAATCCCGCTGAAATGCTGCGGATTTAGGATGTCTGATCCTGCTGCAGCTCCAATAAAAATCCCAGCCCCAGCAAAGAGGGCGGTGATGGATCTTTTACACCTGCAAGGTGTGTGATTTGGGGTTGGGCCCGGTGCAGTGGGAGCTGTGACAGCTCTGAGCCCTGCGGGAGCTGCTCTGGAGAAGCTGCCGGGAAAATGCCAGAGGCAACCAAGAAAGTTTCACTTCCTGCAGAGCCCGCTTTGGGATGGGAAGGGACAGCGTGTTATCCGAGCACAGGCATTATAACCCAGCCCCTGAAAGAGGCAGCAAGAGGTTCAGGGAAAGCAAAGGGCTTTCATGGTGAAGGCAGCATCTCTTTGCCTTGATTCTCCCTCACCTCTGTTTCCGCTGAGGAAAATTGTAATTATCACTAAGATTGTCAAGGGAAAGTACTTGGAGGCCTGAGCTGTCATACACAGCACAGGGCAAAAGCCATAATCATCAGGAAATCCCTCAAACCAAGGATGTCTCATCTCAGCTGCCTGCCAGAGCTCGGGAAAGAGCCTCCTAATTGCAGGGAATACCCAGGAAATTGGCCCTTCCCTCAGATTGCTGAAAGCTGGTGACTTCCATGCCTATCCCAACAAAGTCTCAGTGTTGCTTAGCTTATTTTTCTCTCATGCTCTCACTCAATTCCAGCACGTTTTGTGTGCAAACAGGGCTTCCAGATGATATTAATGACTCAAATATAGGCTTCTAGTGCCATTCTCACCCCCGAGGGTGACTGAGACCTCCTTTGGGGCTGTGGAGGGGTTGGGGAGCAGCAGAGACAGCCTGGAAGGACTGAAATAGCACAAGTCTGGGCACCCAAATTGCCCCCATAGTCTGAAAAAAAAATAAAGATGGTGATTTTTGCAAGGAGAAGACTCTTGCTGAGTTACCACGGCAATGCCAACCCCCTGGATAATGCTGGAAGCAGCAGCAGCAGTGAGCTGGAGCAGGGTGAGGCTGCACAAGTCCCTCAGCCAGGGGAGGGACAGATCTCTGTGCTCATGGATGCTTCTCATGCTGCATTTTCTCTTCCCCTCACACATGACCCCTTAGAGCTCCCTTCCCCTTCTCTCTGGCTCTTTGGAGAGGCCACGGAAATCCAGTGTTAATTCCTTTGTGCAGCAATCAAATGAGTCAGGTCTGCCGTGCTGAGCAAGATCAGGAGCAAAGTTATGAAGGAGAAAGAGAAACCCACCAAACTGCGAATGAATCCCACCTAAAAGCACACATGGTTATTTGTTTTGGGTTTTGTTTTTTTCTAATCCATTGCAATGTTGAAGTTGAATACCCAGCAGTGTGGTGATGCTGTCAGGTTTTTAAGAACACACCATGCCAGCTGTTTCAGGATTGTATCCCAGCATTGTTATTATCATTATTTAATAAGCTCCTTCAGCCAGAGTGCTCACAAATAAATAAACCAACAGATTAAGGGCAAAAACAATCAAGGATGTGCTGCCTTTGCTCTGGTCAGGTGTTGCTAATAATAGAAGTATCATGAAGTGATTCCAAGTGCAGCAGAAAGGTTGGATGCTCGAGGGCACAGGGCAGAGCACCCCTGGCTGGCTGGACACTGGAATTCTGTCCTGTCCAATTATCTGGGGAAGGGAGGGAGCAGCCCTGGGACCCCCTCCCCGAGCAGCAGGGCTTCAGCAGCCTTTCAGTGCCTGTCTTTGGGGAAGGGAGCATTCCCTGGGAAGAATTACTGTGGGAGCCCTGAAAGCAGGGAATATTTCCCTGCCTGTTTTGAAGGGTTCTACCCCCCTGGACAACATGGTTTTTGACCTTTATCCATGGAGAAAACTGCCAACTCTTTGGGAAGAACTAGAATCTACTTCAGTGGGAGCTAAATGATAGAATTTTATGTAAGGTTACCACAGGGTGAAAAATCTAAAGGTGTTGGGTTTATTAATGTAGTAAATAGATAAAAAGCAAAAACTCCAAAATGGAGGATTGTTGTTGTTTCTAGACTTTCTTCTTCTTCTTCTAGTATGCCATATCCTGCAGTAGTAGGTGTCTAAAAATTATTGGATGAAAAATTCCACGATTCCTATATATGTGATAAAAACATTTGTCTAACATTGGTAGAAAAGTGAAAATATCTTTTGTTTTAAGTTTTAATTGGATCATTTACCTTTCAGAAGGCCGTGTTACCTTGATAAGGGGGCATTCTGCTGCATTCTCTGCTGTGTGCTGTGTCTGGGTCACACTGGTGACTTTACTTCTCTGATAAGACTTAATAAACTATCTTAAAGCAGAGAGTGCTGAAAGTTTCTTTAGAATCACTCCCCCATCAGGAGAAAACCTGGCTTAGAGGCACAGCTAAGTCAGGAGCTGGGGTCCACAAATTACCTCTCCAAATGACAGGCACAGTATTTATTCAGCAGAAAACGTGCATTTAAGGAGCTCAGCTGGCTGCCCTGTGCTGCAGCAGCTCCAGGAAAGCCTCCCTTGCAGGGCACTCTGCTTCCCGGGGCTGCCAGCCGCTCCTTCCACTGCTGGCTCTTTTCCACCTATTTGCTCACTCTTTTCCATCCCAGTTAGCTCTGCGTAGCCTGGAGGGAGTGAACTAGATTCTCTTTCTGGGGCATCATCAAAAGAAATGTTTACGGGATGGCAGACAATCACATCTGTGTAAATCTGGTGGCAGCACATGTGCGCTGCTGCAGCCGGCAGAAATTTGATTTTCCCTGAGAGCACGGGGGAAAAAAGCATCCAGTGCCCCCCACCCCCAGCCCAGGACCACTGCACAAGCCCTGGCCAGATATCAGCACTTTGTGTTTGCTTGGAAACAAAAGCATTTGAACTGAGAATAATTAAAGTTCCATTTAAATCATGTTTCAAAACAATCTGCCTCTGAAACAATCTCCATCAGTCTTCCTCCATTGGCTGCCAGGTTATCAACTGCCATATGAAAGAGAAGTTTGTATCTACTTGGAACTGACGTGTCAGCCAGAATATTAAAATATTCACAGTAATATCCAGTTAATGTGCGTATTTCCTGAGGCAGAAAATATTTTCCCTGTTTCATAAGGCACCAAATCGACTCTCAGCAATCAAACTTCACTGAAAAAAATGAGACTTCATTTTCCATCAAACTCCTTGGTTCCCAAAAACAGTTTTCCAAACAAACTCTCCTTTAGAGCAGATATGATGCCTGTCAACAACTCAGTCCAGTGCCACGCCAGGTAAAGCCAGGCTGGCTCAGTGCTGGAGCATCCACGTGGAACCCACTCCCCTTTTCTGGAATTCCCACCCAAACTGGCCAAAGAAATAGGCACATGCCAAAGTGGAAGCTTTCACTCACAATTATCAGGTTGAACCACATCAAAGTTGTATTTTCCATGTGCACCCTCTGGGTTTAATCATAATTTAACGAGTTTGTGTTTCACAATATTTGACTTTGTATCAATAAGACTTTGGTTGGGAGACATTCTCAGCTTCCAGGTGGTGCCAGAAAACTCTTCCCTCCTGTGGGGTAAAGCAATGATCAGGGATTCACAGACACACATCCCAGGGAGGTTAGACATTGGATTATCACATTTAGGAAGGAAATCACGAATTAGTCTCAAAGGCAATAACTTTATGACCTCTGGAGATCTTCACCAAAGGCTGGAGAGGCAGGTGCAGGACACAGCACCAGGGGATGTGGGATGTGTGAGGTACCTGGGAACTGAGCAGCCACATCACCTCCTGTGGGGACAGGCAGGGACAAATGTGGGAGTGAATCTGCTGGAAAAGGAGGCAGGGAAATATGTCGTATATGAGTGGCAGCGAAATTATTAGGTGTTAATTAATAATTAAATTATTACCACATTTCTGCTGGTAATACTCAACTATTTGACTTTCCTCTCACCAAGAAATCCATCAGTCTTTGAGTGCACATGAAGGTTTATTTTCCCTCTAACTCAGCTGGAGTGTAAGCATTCCAAAAGGGTTTATTTCCATGTGCTCACTGTTAGAAGGCAATTCCTCTTACCCGTATTTTTACAACTCTGTTTTCTTTGTGTTTTGTTTTATTTATTGAAATTACGTGCGGTTTATTCCACCTGTGCTTTATTGGAAGAGCAGCTCTGCTAACTGAGAGGCTGTTTCCACTTTTACTGGAAAGGCTTTTCTGAATATTACCTTTGGATTGGCAAATTTTCAGTAATTTGCACTCTCAGCAACACATTGCTATGAAAATTGGATTTGGGCAATGGGCACTCCCTGAGCTCCTTTACTTTACTTGTAATGGCTTTGGCTGGAAGTTGAGCATCCATCATCCTCCCAGCCACTGCTTTCCTGCTCAGCACCAGCTGCAGATTTGCCCAATCTTTTAACCCTTATTCATGGGAAAATACCATCACTTTGATTGACTGGTAGAGCTTGAGAGTTTAGGTGTCCATTAAGAGACTGCTGTGAAAATTAGGGACTAATTTAATTGTGCTTAGGTCACAATATGACACCGGTTTTTTTCAAATTGCAGCTCCAGGGTACCAAAACTTTCCATGATTTTTTGGGGTTTTCTTTCTGTCCTTGAGCCCCAGATTTGAGCCTCTTAAAAGTATCAAGGGATATGTGAAGGATGGTTTTAGATTAAAAAGAAAGAAGGTAGAAAAGGAATGGTGGATGTTGATTTCAAAGTCTAAAAGGAGGGATAAATGTAAAACACTTTCTCCATTCCCACACCACCAAATACCCAGGAATAAAGCTCATCATGGATCCCATGAAGGAATGATCACTGAAATGAAGATCAGAGAGGTGTGTCTGTCTTACCTGAACCCATTTAAAAGCAGAATTTACCTCCTTAGCCAGCTGAAAGAAAGGAATTGTTGCAAATGACATTTTTTCAGCTGTCCCCTGCCTTTGGACAGGGGACATTATTGATGTTCCACTCATGAAGCCTGAGGATCCAGGACAACTAGTTCAGATTTTCAGGTCTCTCCCAGCAGTGAGATGTTTTCTGCCTTAGACCTAACAAGATTAATTAATCTTGGTAGTCATCCCTCAGGAAATATTTGTTAGGAAAACAAAGAAAAATAACTGTCCTCTTCTGTGAGGAAAGTTCTTCCTGTAAACAAACACACTTGCAAGTAACAGAACTTAATTACTTCTCCCAAAGCCTCTGAAATCCTTGCTTTATCCTTCTGCATAAAGACTCGCTGCTTACAGTAATTTGCCAGAGCTCTGAAGACCTAATTTTGCACACTCCAATTAATAATATTCTGGAGAGACAGAAGATATAAACAGTTTTTCTAAATTAATACTCATGCTTCTCTTCAAGCTTTTAATCAAGGAAGACAGCATGACACCTCCAGAGGCTTGTATGCCATTGTGTTGCCAATAACATTATATTGTTCTAGTCAAAATGTATTTTATTCCCCTATTCTCATGGTGTTTTCAGCTCCTTATAAATTGCTTCTAGTTATTAGTTTTGTCTGTGGTTGGTCTTCAGTTGGGGAGAATGATTTGGCTTTGGAATGGGGTTTTATCCTATGTATTTTTTCATTGCTGCTGTAAATTATTTTTTATCAAGGACCTATTTTGTGTGCATTTCTGGGGTAAAATGCCTTCTTTATTTATATCCCCGTGGATATTGTTGTGCCCACAGAAGGCACAGGAAGCTGGAGGTGCTCCAGGGCTTTGCACATGGCTTTTGGCACGTGGGGGAGAGCAGGGGACCCTCAGTGCCAGCGGGGTTTGTGGGACGGGGCTCCCACAGACTCTTCCAGAAGGTGTCATTAACACTTTCCCAGAAGTCTCCCCGAGATTTCCTCCGTGTTCCTGTGACAAATCCCAAATCCCTGGGGTGTGTGTGCTGGTAGACAATCAGCAGTTGTCTGCTGCAATCCCATCATTTGGTTCCTCATTAGGACAAAACTTCATCATCAACACACCCTCAACAACAGAAGGCACGCTGCTGGATACACCATTCCCTAGAGCTCCAGGCCAGCAGCTTTTCCAAAGGAAGAAATGTCTCCCCAGTTGCCTTGGATTCCCAGAAATCTGAGGGATGTAGGGTGGTATCTCAGCAGGTACCGATTTTAGCCAAGGGAACGCTGAAACCACGTCTTCATCACAGCAGGTATTGCCAATTCCGAGAGATTCCTGGCTCACAGGAGTTTGAAATCTATTCAGGGGCACAGATGAAGATTTTTGAGGAAATCCTGCTAAAAAAAAACCCAAAAAATCCTGGTGCTTTGCCATATCAGTGATCAGGAATAGGAGCTCTTGGTTCTGTAGTTGGGTGTTCGGGAGCTTCACCAAATGGGGTTGTTCTTGCCTTGTTTTCCATTTTATGAGGATATTTGGGACACAATGGTCCTCAGTGGGCTTGAGGGTTTGCATTGGCACATTTAATTTTGCTTCTGTAAAGGTATACACAATATAAATAAATATATATAAACAAATCAATATATAAATACACGATATATAAATACAAGCACAATGCCAGCTGTGTGCAGCTTGGAAAAACATCATTTACCTGCTTACCTGAATAAAACCAACATTTTCCTCCAGGCTACCTTTGCAATTCCTCCTGTACAGCCTTCACGAATATCTCTGCAAGTGACCTTTTTTTTATTTATGAGAATATTTTTTAGGAAAAAAAAAAGAAAAATAAGCTGATAAACTCTTGGTATCACTATGGATTTTCACTGTTTCCCCAGGAAGTGTTGCTGTTGGGAGCTAAAGTGGCAGGGAAGCAAAAATCTGTGCAAATTTGGCTTCTCAGGAAGGAATTATTGACAGGAGTCCCCAGAAGACACTGAAGTTGAAAGCAGACAAACCACTGCCCTTAAAAACAATTACCAGGGACACAGAAAGGATGGGCCAAAAAGACTCTCCTGGTTCTTCTGCTTCATCTCACAGAGTCAAACACACAACGAGTCTATCCCAGGAATAGGAAGATCCCACAGTCTTGATATTTGTGCTGTGAAGCTTAAATATCTTTCTCACCCAAGAAAAATGTCAGAGGCACAGAGAAATAAATTATTTTATTTATTTTAGGCAGCTGCGTCTGCAACTATGGATTGCTCTTCTGGAATTTTTCCTCTTGCAAAGTTATAAAAAGCTTTGAAAACAAAAAAATTAGCAAGATGGTGATTTGTATTTTCCTGAGGTAGATGAATTAATTTGGTTTAAATTAACCTGAGCTAATTCCCCGGTTATTCTTTTCTCCTAAGCATATAATATAGAATTTATTTTGACAAGTGTAGTCGGTGATGCACAAAGAAACTGGTTTTTTTAATGGGGGGTTCTGCTTTTTGGCCAAAGCAGAAGAATATTTGGCTCAGAGGGATGGAAACCTTCTCCCAGTCCCACCAGTTCTTTTCTCTCTGAATGAATGGGTTTATTTTCATGCCTTTTTATGCAGTATGGTGTATAGGAAACATTCCTTACTCACTGGAAATATTATGGTTTGCCATTGACAAAATAGCAACGTGAGTTAAAGAAGGTATCAACACAGTCCTTAGCCAAGGGAATAAATATTCTCCACTGCACCAGTTGGTGCAAAACAAGAAAGCAACTGAATGAATTTGACTTAATATAATTCTTCTAAAGACACTGAAAATTGAGCATTTCAAAAGATTATTGTGATTTTAAGCATGTGACTGGGTTTTATTCCTGTTTTTAAGAAGAATAATCAGTTTAATTCAGATTAGGAAAAGAGATGTCTGCTCTTACAGGAAAGATAATAGGAAATATAAACTTTCAAATGGAGAGTGAAAAGTTGAAATGGGGAATAACAAACCTTTTAGTCCAAAGTGTTACCTGCTGAGTGATATTCAGTGTACTCTTACCTCACTCAGTTTGCACTCTCTGCATTGTGGCCTCTGTTTTTAACAACATCCTCTTGCATTTGCAAGTCTTACATGACCCATGCAGACTGAAATGCTTTGCTTCTAGAAGGTAAAACTGGTTTTTCACCAAAAAAAGAAAACTCTTCCCCATTAAGTTATTGATTTCCACTCACTAAATTCAAAGCTATCTTGTTATTCAAGTGGACTCTTTGAGATTTTGCTCCCAGGAGCAATTAAAAATACAAAAACCCTGTGACCCTCCCCAGCAACACTCAGATCAAAAGCAGTGGTGGAAATAAAAATCACACATTTTTCACTGGGCTTCGTGTTCTTCCAAGCTGCTCTGTGAGAAAGGTTATGCTTTGATGGGTGAAATTAATTTTTTAATGACCACGGCTTGCCCTGATATTGATGGCACGAGGAGAGTTTCGTTTCATGTGGCTGTCGAAGAGGGTGAGGAGCAGAGGGGTCCATGAGGAAACACTGGTGTCACAAGCTGTGCCTCTCTTGGCACTCCTGTTCAAGGACATTTCCTTTCCAGCACGGAGAGAAATCAAAGAACATAAAATCTCTGCCTTCCAACCCGAAGTTTTCTGCTCTCTCTCCCTGCTCTGGCTGTAGCAATGCAAGGTTGATTTCTGGCTGCCTTTGGATTTGAAGTGTAAGGAGAGTTCAAATGCACACAAACACTTTAATTCTGTCCTGCTACTGCCTTACAAACACTTTAATTCTGTCCTGCTACTGCCTTCCCCAACATCGAGATAAAAATCAAGAAAAGGACTTGGATGAAAAGATTAAAAGTGAAAAGGAAAAAGAAAACACGAAACAAACTGTGCAGCCTTCCACTACCTAGAGGTGCCACGGGAGAGCTGGAGAGGGAATATTTACAAGGGCATTGAGTGACAGGACAAGGGGACAGGCTTCAAACTGAAAATGAGTGGGTTTAGATTAAATTTTGGGCAGGAATTGTTCCCTGGGAGGGTGGGCAGGCCCTGGCACAGGGTGCCCAGAGCAGCTGTGGCTGCCCCTGGATCCCTGGCAGTGCCCAAGGCCAGGCTGGACATTGGGGCTGGAGCAGCCTGGGACAGTGGGAGGTGTCCCTGCCATGGCAGGGGTGGCACTGGGTGGGATTTAAGATCTGTTCCCACCCAAACCAGTCTATAATTCCAGGATTCTATGATCCCAGTCATTTTAAAATAACACAGCAATCACTTCATATTAACTTGGTTCTTAAGGAAACTACATATCTTCACTGACACAAATAATTTTTAAAACAAAAACTGTAATAAAACATATTTGAGAGCTAAAAAAAGGTGAACAGAACTTTTTTTCTGGATGGGGGAATAATTTGTCCTGAATTTATAATACTGATGGATGGATGTTTTTCCTGAAGAAAACTAAGTTATTGGGACAAAAATAGAAGCTAACAGCATACTTGAATGCAGAGGGAGGCGAAACCATTGCTAATAATATCTAACTTTTGCACAACAATTAAATCATCATAAGGAATATGTTACTATTGAGCACAGGGATGAGTAAGCAATAAGAAATGTCTGAAGGGATCAGTATATTTAAGGTTGTTTGCTTTGGCCCTTCGAGGCTGGTCCCAACAGCCACAGGTCCCCGTGCACGAGGAAATCACTCCATGGGCAGAGTTACCTGAGTCCTGTTATTCCTGTGCCTCCAAAGAAAACACCACAAAAAACCTCCTACATATTTATCTTTTTTCCTTTATTTTGCATCTCTTGAAAATTTTAAGGGAAGAAACTGATTTTCTTTTTCTCTGTTTTAAAAAGGGAGCCTTGACTGGGAGTGGTTCGAACTTCTTTTCACCGATTTATTTTTTCATGGAATTTACAAAACAATGACAGAAGAACCATGGGCTTCCTTCATAACGATTTTTTTAAAAGGGGTTTTTTTGAAAAGAATTGAGGGTTTTTTTTAAAGAATACAAAAAATAAAGCTATTAACCAAAGGCCAGCTTTCCTCTCCAAAAGCAGCAGAGGAGTGTGTGGATGCTGCTGGGACACTCGTGGGATGTGTGACTCTCCTGGGACGGGTGACTTTCCTCCAGGGGTGGCAGGAGCTGCAGAGGAGCCATCCCAGCCCTGCCACAGCCTCTCTGGGGCTTCAGCACCAAGGCAAACCATGGCACATCCCTGCAAATATTCCCGGGCAAGAAACCCAGCAAGGAGCAAACTGAAACCCCTCGAATGTCACCGACGGGGACGAGTTGTTTAATTTGATTTTCCCAGCCCAAAGCTGTCCCTGTGAGACACAAACACAGGTGTATGAAAGCCACCAGCACCTCTGCCGCAGCTAATTACCCAGCCATGGAACTGAGATACCACAACTCCATCGAATTATTTTGATTGTAGCATTTTCAGAGAGCTGAGCTGCTTTTCAGCTCGCGTGTCACAAAGTCTGCATGCAGGAGTTTGTAATTAAGCAGTTATTATTCTCTATCGCTTGATAATTGCCATATGCTCCTAAATGGTGTTTCTTTCTCCATCCATTGCAAATCTGGCTATGTTGGATTTTTCCACACAGACTGAAGTCCCCTGTGATTAACCCACTTCTCTCTACAGATAATCCTCAAGCCTCCGAGGGACCCCGAGTGCCTGAGGGACATGGCTATCTTCAATAAGCTTTACTTTTATTTAATTTCATTTTTAAAGCATCTCTGACCTTTTTCAACACCCAGACCATAAAAATACTTTCACACATGGATATATCAGATGACACGTCCACCTAGGTTTGCTAATAAAGCTGCACTGCTCTGTTCCTGCTGGCCCCTGGCTATATTAGCTGTCTGCTTGCCTTATTTGTGAGTTATAAATAGCCAAGGACTGCATACTCACTGTCTGGTTACATTGAGCAAACTGTGATTTTAATTCTCTCCAACAAGCCTGTCTCCTGACACAGGTCTGTCCTGAATGCTCAGTCTTACCTGATTTCCTTTATTTTTGCAGTTCTTACATAGCTGGGAAATTCTTAAGCAAAATTCCCCAGCTGGAAAATATTCCAACAATTAGCAGAGCCACTGAAGGCCATTTTTATACTGTTAACAAGCTGTTTGCTGTGAAGAAATCCTCCACATCATTTGTTATTTTCTGATTTGGTGACATTTTTTATACTCAAGTTGCACAAATGAAAGGCATCAATTTGTGAGCTGCTTTTCTTGGCTTAGCAAGTACAAAGAACTCAAGATATCCTCTCCAGACCCTGCTGGACAGATTTCCTGCAAACCAAAGGCAACAGGTACTCACTTCCAAAAGCCTCCCAGCCTCAGGCCAGAAATGCTTTACAGGTGAACTAAGGCAGAGAGAGCTGAAGGCTGGACTCAATACAGGATTAAATTTCCTAAACAGGGGTTTAGGTGGAATTCAGCACCTAAATCCAAGGCTGCAAGTTGCAAATCCTCCGCTCCAAGAGCTCATAGCAGACCTGGGCATCTGCCTGTGTGACCAGGGAGGTCTCTGGGGTGGTGGATGCAGGAGCTGCACTGCCCCTGCTTTCTCAGCATCTCGGTTTGTGCCAAAGCTCAGCGAGTGCTGCCGAGCTGGAGCAGGTCCAGGGCACACCTGAGCTCTGTCACACCCCACTGGGATCAGAGGAAAAGGTCACTGCACTCCTTTAAGGGCAGGAAAATCCAGGGAGCACAGCAAGCCTCAGTAATTGCTGAAGCACCAGGCAGGGAAACCCAAGAACTGCCTCTCGTGAACCTTCATTTCAGGAAATTACGTTGAAATGGCTCAATGTTGGTTCCTCCCAAAAAAGAGACTGAGTTCACCAAACTCCCTGTTCTGCTTAACTGGTTCCCAGGTGGGTCATCTGGTCTCCACCAGCTTCCTGAAAAATGGGCAAGAGGTACTTGAGTATTCATCATGGACAGCTGAGCCTTGGGTGCTAAATCCAAAATCCAGACTGCTGTGCCTCCCATCCATGAGAGGATTCCAATTTAAGGAAGTTCATGGAATCACAGAATATCCTGAGCTGGAGGGACCCACAGGGATCATCCAGTCCAACTCCTGGCCCTGCCCAGACCCCCCAAAATCCCACCCTGTCCATCCCTGGCAGCTCCTGGAGCTCTGGCAGCCTCGGGGCCATCCCCATTCCCTGGGGAGCCCGGGCAGTGCCAGCACCTCTGGGGGAGAACCTTTCCTGATACCCAACCTGAGCCTCCCTGGCACAGCTCCAGCTGATCCCTCAGTCCTGTCCCTGGTCACAGAGAGAAGGTGACACCCCCAAGCCCCGTCCTGCTCCTGTCCAGCAGGCCCTGGGCAGGCTCAGGGTGCCCAATGGGACTCTCAGTGGGAGATGCCATCCCAGAGGACTGACAGGACCAAAAGCAAACCAGAGAAAGGCAGAAATCTTCAGAACAAATTATAGGCATGATTAGTGTGTGAAACGAGTTCAAATGAGCACATTCCTTGAAGAAATTACAGCCTCTGGGGAAATAATTTAAATACCCATGATGAGCAATATCTCACTCCATGACTCCGCTGACTTCCACCTTCCCTTCCCTGCAGTTCCAGTGAGGGTGAGAAAGATCAGCTCTCATTTCCACGTGCTCCAAACTTCCATGTGTTTATACTGGCAGGAGCTGCTGCCAGTTTTATCCTTTTTATTGAGACTGGTGTGGCATTTGTGTTTTGTTCAGCCACACCAGGAGCAGCCTCACCGAGAGGATCCCCATGAAAGCTTTTCCGTGTCTCTGTGTGCTCGGCTGAAATCACAACTCATGAATATTTCCAGGGCAGGGCATATGCTGAGTGCAAGAGAGATCTGTTGGGCTCCAAAATTGCTTCCTACATGAATAATTGAGGTTTTTGGCTGTGTAAAGAAGCTATCCACTGGTTTTTTTGGTGTGAAAATTTATGGGGATGGCGCTGTCTGCAAATGTCTTTCCCCAGCCTCGTGTACTGCAACATCCAATGACACAGCAAATTACAGTTCCTACTAATGCAGGCTGCTTCTTCCTTTCAAGCATTATGCCATTATGTCCCGTGTTAACATGAAAATAGGATTTTTTTTCTCAGAGGCATTAAAGGAAAAGTTAAATTTGCTGCTTCTTCCTGTTTCATAGAATCCCAGACTGGTTTGGGTTGGAGGGGACCTTAAAGACCACCTTGTTCCACCCCCTGCCATGGGCAAGGTCACCTTCCCCTGGACCAGGTTCACATCCACATCCAGCCATTGCTTATCTTGCTTTATTTCCTCTTTTCTTCTGCAGCTGTCAGTCTGTAATTTCATCCGTTCCTCAGAAATAACAGTGTCAGATGTCATTTCTTGTGAGCAGCCTCTTTCATTTTCTTTGCTCTAAATTGTTGCAGACAATTTGCATTTCTGCAGCAGTTTGATGAAGTAATTTCCATTTTCATACCCTCGTTCACTTTATTAATTTATTTGGTTTCTGCCGTGCTTGTTTTCTTTATCTCTGAAAAGAAAGGAAGCAGAACTTCCATTAAGTTTGGGCCTTATGTGGATTATCTCCAAGCTCTAAAACATCCTTCCTGCACAATAATCCAGCTGCTTTCTTTTTCATGGTTACATGCCATAACAAGCTTTTGCTGTTTGTATTAAAATCCTACCCAAAGCCTTTACCAAAAATTAACTTTTGTCACTTCTCATTTTATTTCCTTCCTTAATGACATGGAGCATACAGACATTTTTCTGATTATTCTTTTGTTTTTCCATTGCTCATAAATGATGATTTTTTCCCCCAATATTACTTTCTCACACAATTAATCCCCTGGTTAGACTTGGTGCTTTATCGGGATGTTCTGCCACTTTTTAAAATATTAATTCAGTTGTGGATATTTGTGCACCTCTGATTTAAAACCTCATTAAAATCACGAGGTTATTGTGTTTAATTTCAGCAACTTGCTTCTTGCAGCCTGCCCTTCAGAAAAGGAAAATATTCAAACTCTGAAATAAACTTTTAAACACGTGCTTAGAGGCAGTTTTGACCAAAAGAAGCTATGCTTTATATATTTATTATTTTTTTAACCATCCAATCCAGGTTTACCAAAGCAATTCTGGGCCTTGCACAACTCAGCACATATCAAGAAGATGCCAACAGCAGAAAAACCTTCCCCTCACTGCCATGCTGAAATATTGGGCTGGATTTCCTCAGGCTTTGAGTCACATCCAGAGAAGCCTCCTTGCCTTTAATCTCTCCAAGTGCCTTTTTATAATTATTGTTGCTATTATTATTATTATTATTATTCTCATTATCATCACCGTTAGTAATTATTTCCCCTTCATTTCCAGCTTTTCAGTTTGTTGATTAATGCCCTCAAAGGCAGCTGTGTTGCTCCTGGAAATGTGATTTTCCATCTCTGGGCTCCATGTGGTGCCACTTCCCAGGGACCATGCCAGGATCCCGGGCTGCACAAATGAGCCTTGGCCTGCACAGTTTGCAGATCTCATCTTCGATAATCACAGACCTCATCTTTGATAACCACAGACCTCATCCCCACCCACATTTTCCACAGGGTGCATCACCACCGTGTCATTCCTTTTTTCCTTTTTTTGGTGTGCAGTGCACTCTGAATTTAGATCCCTTGAAAAGCTTCACAAGCAGCTCAGCTCACGTGGTCAGTGTGAGCAGACTGAAGGTTTTGCACACTTTACAACACCTTTTATCCAAAGAGTTTTGGTTTTACCTGCTGGCCTACCCAGGAGCAGGTGAAGGGGACAATCAGGATAAATCAGTGACAATGCCCTGTTTAGTGACACTGGAGGGGAACTCCCACAAGGCTCTCCTCTGGAGGTTATCAGACACAAATATTTAATATTATAATTATTTTCTGGCTCAGGTCTCCACTGCTGTGAGGTTCCTCATCCAGGGATGTTCTCACAATGAAGTTTCCTGCCTCAAGAGTCTATTCCTATCTCTCCTGATGTTTTTTTTTTTCTGTGAAGACCTCGACAAGTTGTATTTTCTCTTTCTTTTCCACCATTTCTCTGCACAGTTTTGGAAATGAAGCTGCTACAGGGTCTTCACGTGGAGGTGCTGCTGAAATCCTGCCTGGGAAGATACCTGAGGGAGCTGGAACTAAATGAGCTTAGAGATCCCTTCCAACCCAGGCCGTTCTATAATTCTATAATAATTCTATAATTCTGTGATTCTATAACTGAGGAAGGGAAATCCTCTGTAATAACCCCATGGATTATCTGCTTCCCACCCACCTGCTGAGCAAAAACACAATAAAATAGACATTTGAACCTGGGAACAGCTTCCCAGGGCTTGAAACTGCCTGATTAAGATCCATATCAGCACAGAGTGCCTGCAAATATCAAATATGAATCAAATATATATATATCTCAAATATATATATCAATATATATTATATATA
>VZRO01005746.1:399273-414357 GCA_013397915.1 Daphoenositta chrysoptera
TCGGGAGGTGATTCCGGACGCTTTTCCCTGGATTCGGGAGTGATTCCAGACGCTTTTCCCGGGATGCGCGGCCCCAGGGCGCCCTCGCGTGGCGTTGCCGGGGGATGCGCCAGGGGGGACACGGAAAATGCGGGAATGGGAGATGCTGGAGAGGCTGGAACTGGAAAACAGGGATGAAATGTCAGCCAGTCCTTTCAGAAGTACTTGGGATCACTCTGTGCAGACTCGGCCGTGAGGGGAGGACCCCTGTGCCCAGAGGCGGCCCGGGCAAACTCCGGCAGAGCCCAGCAGTGAGGGCAGAACTCCAGGGCTGCCCTGGCAGAGTCCAACAGCAAATCCCGCATTCTCCAAACCTTCCCCCTCCTCTGAGGAGCTCTGCACGCGTGTCCGGGAAGAACAGGGTGGCAGCAGGCCCAGGGCAGTGACTGTCCCCTGTGCTGGCACTGCTGGGGCACCTCCAGTGCTGGGGACAGTTTTGGGTTCCTCACGACAAAGCAGACCTGGAGGGGCTGGAGCGTGGCCCGGGAAGGGAACGGAGCTGGGAAGGGGCTGGAGAATTCCTGGGGGAGCTGGAAAGGGGCTCAGGCTGGAGAAAAGGAGGCTCAGGGGGGCCCTTGTGGCTCTGCACAAGTCCCTGACAGGAGGGGACAGACAGGTGACAGTCAGTTTTTAACAGGTGGCAGGACAAGAGGAAATGGCCTCAAATTGCCACAGGAGAGGTTTAGTTTGGATATCAGGGAAAATTTCTTCACCAAAATGTTTGCACGCATTGGAACAGGCCCGAGGCAGTGGTGGTGTCCCCATTCCCAGAGGGATGTGCAGATGTGGCCCTTGGGGACAGGGGTCAGGGCTGGGGGAACAGTTGGACACAACTTTTTTTTTCCCTTGGTCTTTTCCAACCTAAATAACTCTGTAATTCTGTGATTCCCTGTTCAGCAGTGCAGCACAGCCTTCAAAGCCTGTTTTCCAGAGCCTAAAAATACACCCTCCTTACCAACACAACTCATTAAACATCACCAATTGCTAAGCAAACATTCCTAATTATCAAGTAAACACCGCTGATATATTTCACACAAATAAAGCTGTCAAAACCCTGGAAGGAGATTTCTCCTCTGACAGATGCCTGTGGGGTATCCAGGCACTCCCTGGGAAGTCTGGTGCACCTGTCTCACCCCTCGAAAACCATCTGATAAAATGAATTACCAGCTCTCCTGTAAGCCTGGCAGCTGCCAGCACAGCAGAAAACATGTTCAAATTAATATTAGAGCTGCAGGAAATTCATCTTCAGGAAGCCCTGAATCAACCCAGGGCTATGCAAGGTGTCATTACAGTTCAAAATGAAGCTTCCTCATTCCATTTGAATGAAATCTACTGAATGTATTTATTCAATATCTGTTTATACTGAACCTTTGGCATGGCTCAAACACTTTGGGCTTTGAAGATATATTAGATTGAATTTTCTCAGCTGTTTCTGTAGCCAGAATTGTATTTACTTGCACACATATTTTACCTAAAGGGGTGTCTATCCCCTCTATGAGTTTTATCCAGGTAGCAACAATTTATAAAGTAATTGTCTTTAGATAAGAGAACATATTTGCATTTTTAATCAATTAATAGGTAAAACTGTGGTCTCACTGAAGTCAGCATGAATTTTACTAATGAGTGAGGTTTCAGTCTCTCTCCTAAGGCAGATCAAACACATCTTTCAGTAACTATACTCTCATTAACTCCTCTTATTCCTACACAGACAAGGTTATTCTCATTTTATGTAATATGTACCAAAAACAAATATTGTTTGCCTTCATCCTGGCAGTGTTCCAGGCCAGGCTGGACAGGGTTTGGAACAACCTGGTCTAGTGGAAGGTGTCCCTGCTGGAATTTCATAACCCTGCTTTTACTTGTGCTTTTTACTTCCTCGTTACCTCCCTGATTTAGACCCCTCTGCCCTTTTATTGGAACTCTCCAAACAAACACTTGGGAAACTTTAGGAACACGAGTATGAATAAATGCAGCTCAGCCTAAAAGGGAGTTTTTGTCTCGTGCCTGCACGAGCAGGGTAAGGCTGATCCCTGCAGTGGCAGCAAGGAAGACAGAAAATTCCGTGGAGCACCAGCAGGGATTGCAGCACCCATCTAAAAAGGCTTTTCCACAAAGTCTACCCCAATTTTTACCTCAGCCACAGCACCCTGCCTCATTAGAGACAGGAATATCCCCCCAGTAATTTTACACTTGCACTGTGTTTCCTTTTGTTGTGGCAATCTCTTCAATTCTTAGCATTTGCTTTTCAGAATGTTTCGTATCTTGAATAAAAAATGAAGCAACAACACAAATCAAACTAAAAATGCCGTGCACTTTCCTTTTTCAGATGCATCTGTCTGTTGTAAGTTTAGTGCTACTGATCTGGTAGTTATTTTAACTGCTGCTTGGCTTCAGCCCTGTTGATATATTGGTTATTTTTATATATGGGAGGCCATTTGTGTGACTGATTTTGCAATTCATGCCGCCTGCTGAAGGACATCCCTCGAAACAGACCTCAGAGCTGTATTCTCAAGATGAAAGCAATTGGACAGAAGTACCTTTCTCAAAAGAGGGACCTCTATTACATTTATTTTTTTCCCCTGAATTGCTTGCTCAAGCCAATTGGTTGGGTGATTGGAAGAAATGAAACAGGGAAGAATTGATGGGATTCACACGTTGGTGTGCAGCATTAAAGTCATTTCTTATCCTTAGCAAATGGGGAGTGTTGGATCAAATTCCAGGATATGGCCCAAATACAGTCCAGGGGAGAAAATGATTATGCTTATCATGCCAGCATGGGCTTGGGGGAGGTGAAAACAAGAGCATCAAGAAAAGCACAACCAAATTGCTCAGGGCTGTTATTTCAGGTTGCCAGTTGCTCAGGCTCCCTGCCCATGGAAGAGAGATGCTGCAATAACTGTAATTTCACAGATAACTTGCATTTTAGGGGTCAATAAAAAAAAAAGCAGGAGCCAGGTGGGAAAATACCAAAGGCTGGTGAGAGAAAGAGGCTCTGGTAAGGAGGTTTGTGCAGCTTTGCTGCTCATACCCTCCTGAGGAATAAAGATGTGACCAAAAGACATCCTGACTCAGTGAAACCATAGATTTAAATATGTATATTCTCTATGTTAAGGACCTACAGCTACAATTCCTCAAGGTGCACGGGCAAGTGTACAAGTGCTTGCCAAAAATCCAGCCATGACCACCCCTGGGGCTTGCACACCTTGCTGAACTGGGTCTGTCTGGCGTTTTGTGGAGGACAGGAGCTGTTTCTGTGTGATGCTGAATATTTCTGGCCTTCCTCAGTGAATGGACAGCTGCACTTCATCTGGGCAACATTTATTGGTATTATTACTTATTCTCTAGTAGAGACTCACAGCAGAGGCCTAAGGAAGATCAGAACATCTCACAGTGAAAGGTTTCAGAGCAACCCCTAACTTGCTGATCAGTGACTTGGAGATTTCTTGAGTCAGATATAGAGATTACATATTTAAATGATTTTTTTTTTCAACATTAATCTGTCCAAACACTTTGTGGTCCTGGCCCCAAAGTGAGCACCCACATGAAAGAGTATCCTCTTTTTTTTGCATTTTAAACTTGCCTTTTGTTTTCATCAGATCCTCCTTGGCTGCTTAGAGAGGTCAGAAACCACAGATTGTTCTGCTATCCCAGGTGACATATGAATACTTCTGTTTTAATTTCTGTTCAGCTCAGTGACTGCATTTGTTTCTGTCAGATGTGGACCAAAGTAAACAATCCCGCAACAATTTAGAAATTACAGTTGTTTTCCAAATTATATTTTTAAAAAAAGAGCCTCATTTATGCCACCCATCTGGATGCACGTGGCACAACATCTGCAGCTCCGAGGGAAGGGCAGTGGCTCTGAAAGGCACACACAAAATGCCATCCCAAGAAGGCTCTTTCATGTTGTTTTCCTGATTTTCAAACAGAGCTGAGTCCATAAAATAAGAGTGGGCTGTTCAGCTGAAGGGTTTGCACTGGGAGGTGTCCAAGGAATGGCAGGACGTGGCACTCAGTGGGTGACAAGGGGGGCATTGGTCACAGGTTGGACTCGATCACCTCAGAGGACTTTTCCACCCTAAATGATCCTGGGATTCTGTGAAAATGCCAGCTCATGTCCACCACAGTGGATTAGACCCAATGACCTGATACTCATCAACTTTGAATTTTCTTTTGGGAAGAAAAAGAGTGGTTGCTGGCAAAGAGAATAATATGCAAAAATCACATAAAGAAACGACACGCCATCAATTATAGAATCAGTTTCCTACATTCCCCCACCCTCAAAAAAGCCTCTGTGGGGTGAATACTCAGCATCAGTCTGCNATACATTACCCCCCAAACATTACATTACATTACTCAAAAAGCCTCTGTGAGGTGAATACTCAGCATCAGTCTGCACTAAAATAAAGATGGATGTGATTCTCCCAGCAAACTGATTGGTTTATCAAATACCTGGTTTAAGCAACAGGTATTGTATGGGAGTCACCATGTATTTTTGACACTGTGCCATTTTTGGTCAACTATCTCCACTTTCTAAAAAGAAGAAGGCATTTTCCTTCAAAATACACCTTGAAGAGAACATACAAACACGCAGCATTGAGTGACTTTGCATTTTATTGTGAGATCCAACAGATGTATGGATTATTCTGCTTTGGGGCAGGGGAGAGAAGCCAGGGTGGGCTGGTTCTTACAGGGCATTTCTGACATTTTGCTTGATCACAAAAAAACTAGACCCAAGTTCCAGATGTGACATTTGCACATGTTCTCGGTGCAGAACTTGCTTTCTCAGGGTCACACATCACAGCCCCCAGGGCAGGGAGCTCGTTTGGAGCAGGCTGAGCCAGATGGGGAAATCTCAGGTGGCGGCTGCAGCAGATGGGAGCTCAGGAGAGAGATCCCACAGAGACCCTCCATCTCAGACTTGCCTCACTTGCCAGGAGCTCTGGATTTTTGAGGCCTGACCAGATGGTCTGTAAAGCTTTCAGATACAGCAGCTATAGGGGTTTGAGAAAGAGGTGGGCAGGTTAAAGTTGGTGGGATGGAGAAATGGGCATTGCTGGGATACATTCCAGCCCTAAGAGCTCACCAGGCTCTCACAGGAAACTCTTCAAACACAGATTTTAATCCAGGTGCAGAATTAAACTGGTGCATGTTTAAATCTCTAACCCAGACTTCACTGAAATAATTTGGCATCCCTGTGTGTTTCCATGTGCTCTGGAGAGTTCGTTCCCAGAGCTGCTGCCCAGCTTTGCCCTGTTCTCAGAGCAGCAATTCCCTTCCTCTTGGCAAAGCATCCCTGGGCCAGAGCTCCCCCTCTTTTGCAGGTACCACACATTTACCAGGATATTCAAAGTGCTGCGAGTGCTATAAAAACCCAGGAATTGTGGAATAAAAATTTCACAGAAACATAGAATGGTTTGGGTTGGAGGGACTTTAAATCCCACCCAGTGCCCCCCCTGCCATGGCAGGGACCCCTCCCACTGTCCCAGGCTGCTCCCAGCCCCAATGGCCAGCCTGGCCTTGGGCACTGCCAGGGATCCAGGGGCAGCCACAGCTGCTCTGGGCACCCTGTGCCAGGGCCTGCCCACCCTCCCAGGGAACAATTTCTCCTCATTATCCCATCTAACTCTGCCCTCTGGCAGTTTGCAGCCATTGCCCCTTGTCCTGCCGCTACAATTTTGGTAACTCATTTTTGAGCGGAGAAGTTTTGTATGAAAAGAAAATGAAACAAAATAACCACGAATCAACAAACATCCAGAAAAACACACTCAGAAAAGCACAAATAATAGAATAAAAATAAAAACAACCAAACAGAACTGAAAAAAGCTATTTTTTCTTCCCGAGCCCAGCGCTCCCTCGCAGCCCCGGCGCTGCTCTCTCCTGTCTCTAGAGGGCTGCCTTAAACCACGGAAAAGTGTCCGAATCGCCGGCTTTCAGCGCTTTCCTTTTGCCTCCCATCCCAATTTCTGCACTGTCATCAGCAGCACCTCTGCATGAATTCCAGTCACCAGCCCGGAGCAAACATCCTTTGGAAAGGGACTCCTCAGCACCTCTGATCTTTGGGTTTCCAACGCGGCACAAGTGACCCGACCACTGCAGGGTAATATCAAATCTTGGCACTGAGGATTTTGGCTCAAAGTACTGCAAAAGTGCAGGTTTATTTTCTGGCAGGTGTTCATTCCACAGCCACCTCACTGGGATGGGTTAAATCAGGGACTCTGAGCAGTTTTAGCAACTTAAATGCAGCTCTGGATGTGTTTGTAATACTCAGAAATCAAGAAATAAACGCTCAGGAAGAGTTAAAATAGAGAACTCTACTGTCAATGTGTCCTTGTCCAAAATGATGCTGCACTTTATGAGAAATAAAACACAAAGCAAATGGACTGCATAAAAGTGCAGATTCATTTTCAATTGTCCCGTTTTAAAAGTTGAAATGACAGCTTGTAATTTTAATTGCTCTTTTTTTTGGAGAGTAGATCTCCTGAGGAATGTAACTTTCAAGAGTTCAGTGGTTTAAAAAATGGAGTATAAATGAAACTACAACATTCAGTAAGGGCCTTTACTCCTGGAGCAGTTTGTGTTGAAAACAGTCTTGTTTTGTAAATCCGATGATCAAAAAGAACTTGCTCAGTTTTAAAATAAAACAGTCACCACTTTTTCAATTATGGGGAAAGCATAGAGGAAGCTTTTTAATAATTTTCACCAAACTCCCATCTCTGAATCTCAGATTGGCCCCTGAGCTGATTCAAAGGGAAAGCAAAACAAACTGCTGCACTTGTGTGGAAAACAAATAATTAATGCGAACTTGGAAGGCATTTGGAGGGTTCTTTTGCAGTAATGACAGCGTTTAGCAGCAGGGAGGGGGCAGAGCTGGGTGCACTGGGGTAGGGTCACGTCTGGGAGTGCCCTGCAGCCTCCAGCCCCGTCCCTGCTCACACCAGGACCTCTGCCCTTCAGAGAGCAGGATTACAGGAAGATACAGATCCCGTGGGATCCCAGACAGGGATCCCCACACACACACAGAGGTGCCACCCACCCCTCCTGCAGCCAAACCCCACAGTGGGCTCAGCTTCAGCAGCCTGGTGGTGGCACAAAGACACCCTGCAAGCTTGTGAGTAAGAAAAACACCCTCGGAAGCCTTTGGCTCACGGCTGCATTGAGATTCCTTGAGGATAAACCCCCTTTTCCTCTTCTTTGCCATCCTTCTTTCGCCCAGACAGCATTTCTGTGTCTCCTGGGACATCAAGCATCATCTCTTGCAGTACACTGAATTACGGTGATTTTCTTCCTGTGGGTGCTCCCCAGCCCCACCTGAGCCAAGCCCCTGAGACAGGATTTTCCTCAGGGCCTGACTCTCCCCTCATCCCCGTGGGCCAAGGACAGGGGTGAATCTCACCCGTGCTCCCTCCCCGGGGGTCAGGTTTAATCTCAGAGTCGTAAGGCACAAACAGCACTGTGGAAACCCTTGAAGGGCCTTCTTTAGAAAAAAGGCAATGCTTGAATAATAAATTCACACATGTGAATTAATAATATTAATAATAATATTGTATTTTATAAAATAGAGGTGCAAAGATATTAAATTAATTTAAAGCTATTCCATTTAGCACGTAGCATTTCACCAAGCACCATGGATGGGATGGTTTACAAGGGGTAGAGGCTGCACTTACTAAGCTGCTGTGAAAATTGTAGTAGGAGAATCAAATACATTTCCTGGCTTAACTGAACATGGGATACGATTTCTCTAAGTACTGTCACCAGTGTTAAAAATATGTGATGGGATATATCAGTAAGAAGCATCTTCAAAGAGGATTAAAGGTTCAGATGGTTTTTTCTTTTGTTTGAGGCAATAATATATTGAATTCTTTTGGACTAATTAAACTTGAAACTGATCCATCTTGCTGGTTTGTTTTTTGTTTTTTTTTCCTTTTTGGGTACAATGCTTCTTACAGTTTATAGCTAATTGGCAGGTGAGCAAGATAAGTAGCACTGAACACCACTTGATGCTGTTACTGCCTAAGGGAGAGATGGGCAGCCTGTTGTACAGGAAGAGGCTGTTCGACACGCACAGGAGATGAACATAATGAATTTCCACCTGAGGAGATAATGCAATGACTTAACCCCCCACAAGAAATAAGACCTTGGTGTTCCAGGAAATTTCTTACTGAGGAAGTGTTTCAGAGATGACAGCAAAGCTACTTTGTGGCCACCTAAACACTAAAAAGCCTGTAGGTTGCTTTGCTACTTGGTTGAAATTACAGAATCAGAGCACTTGACTTGCATTCAGGCTTTGCTAATCCCCGCGGAGCTTTATCCCCTGTTTGTCATTAGCTGACTGCATTGACAGCCTCCCCTGCCTGCCCTCCCTAACCAAAACAGCAACAAAAACTCCTTTGCATCAAAGAGAATTCTCTTTCAACTTTGATCACATTTCTCGTGCTGCTCAAGCCTGTTGCTAAGAGAAACCGCGGCGGCGAGGAATGGGCGAGTCATTATTCTAATTACTCTTGTTACACCCCAGTGAGAACAAGGCTCTCCCAGCACTCCGGGAATTATCCAGCAGCGCAGGATTTAATTGATAGAGTCACTGACAGCCCTGCCGGGCTGGAGCTGCGGGAGAGCCCGGCCCAGCATCAGCCCCGGGCAGGAGCTGCTGCCACCCTGCGCTGGGCGCCCGCTGCCAGGTCCGGGATGGGCACGGCCCTGGCTGCCAGCACCGGGGCTTTATTCCATCAGGACTCTCCCTGCTGGGAACTCCGGACCAGCAGGAAAGCCTCTGCTAAAATACCTGCTCTGCTGATGGCTCTCAGCCTGACCCACCTGCACAGAGCTGATGGTCAAGGCAGGAGGAGAAAATGTCTCACTTCACGGAAAAAGTGGGACCCAACTCTTCTGTCTGTCACTTCTTCCACTGGCCCAGCCACAGCCCCTGAGTGACATTATTGATTAGTCTGCAATCTTCTATAAAATCTAAAATATGTAATATAAAGCACTAATAAATACTAAGCAGAGACACTTGATGCCTTACAGAGACAAGGCAGGCACCTTTACAGCAGCCAGGCATTGGGCCAGGCTGTTATTTGATTTACTGTGGGATGGGGGGATCTGGAGCACCTTCAGTGAAGTTCTTCACATTGCTTCTGCCACTCCAGAAATTTTACTTAGTGACTTTATTGAGTTTAGTTCCAAAGGAAAAGGAATTACAAGATTCATACATGCTAAAGCAAGAGGCCTTTTTCTTACATTCCCAAGCATTTCCTGACATTTCCCAAGTAAGGAAAACTGCAGCATACACCCTACCATCTGCTGGAGGTGTCCTGAAAAATACAGATCCATCAGCTCCTGAGATTGCAGTGCAAGAGCTGCAATAAATACACGCAGTGGTGCTGAGAATATCTGCACTCATTTGAACACGTGCTTTCCAAAGTGCCTCGGTATTTCAGGAAGGTGCTTGCTCTGAAGGAGCAGCGCTAAATAAAAGTGTTTTAATTTTGCAGGCGGTACAAATAGAGTGATTTATCTTCCAGGTGAAAGGAAGAGGGGAAAGGATTATCTTTTTCACCTCCTGTGTGAAAGGTATCCCGACAGGCTCCGGGTGACACGACGTTTACATGGATCACTGCTTAGTCATTCATCCAGCATGGCTGGAAAATGTCAAGTGCAGGGCAAATCCCTGCATCTGTCGAGACAGAGGGAGTTGCACTTTGTATTTAAGGCCTCCAAAAGAGCAGAAGGAAAGGGTAAAACTGAAATTATTTTCACGAACACAGAAGGTCTTCAAAGTGAAAAGGGAACATTGAGGAAATGTCTTCAAATTGCACCAGGGGAGGTTTAGATTAGATATAAGGTAAAATTTTGTCACAAAAAGCACTGCCAAGCATTGGAACAGGTTTTTCAGGGAAGTGGAGTCATCATTCTTGGAAGTGTTCAAAAGAGGTGTGGATATGGCACTTGAGCACCAGGTTTGGTGGTGAACGTGGTGGTGGTGCTGATGATGGACTTGATGATCTCAGAGGTCTTTTCCAGCCTTAAATTTCTATGATTCTATGATTTATTAATGTGGAATTCCAGCCTCAAATATTCAGGAAGGGCAGGGAAATTTTTGCAGATGGCATCCACGGAGCAGTGTCTGCAGTACCTACTTTGGTTTGGGTTTTTTCAAATCTGAGGCTGGGGGAACTGCAGGGAGGAGAAGAAGCAGAATCCTGCCTGGGGAACAAAAAACGGGGATTTTTTTTTTTTTGATGCTGTGATTTTTTTTGTTGTTTTCTTGAAGGTGCAAAGAAATTCCAGTGTTTTCCTTCTTTGGGTCTCCCAAACCTTTCAGAAATGCTGCTTGAGAACTTCCTTTCCTGTCAGGGAGCAGTGATGGGAGCAAGGGAACTGCAGCTGAGCAGAATGTGCACACACAGACGGGATGGGCTTTATCCATTCCCTCTGCCTGCCATCAGTCAGAGCCTGAGACATTAAACTCTAACCCCAGCTAAAAAAAAAGCCTCTTTGCTCTGAAAGAGAAGCCTTGTAGAACTGGAAGGCTTGGAGATCCTTTAAAATATACTTTACAGAAATGCTTTAGCTCTACAGCACTTCTGGAGTCAATCAAAGAACAGGGCAGGGAAGACTGGAAGTTTGAACCCAGCTATTTTCTAGGAGTTACAGCTATTGATTACAATTGCATTGACTACCAGACCATTTAATCTAATGAAATTGTTCTTGAGTGATACTACTGCAATTGAGAGGAAAGTCTAGCCAACTCGGAAGGAAAATTTAAAAGTGCGGGAATGGGCAATAGTTGGATTTCAGAGCACAAATGGGTTTCTTAGCACCTGTTATGCACTGACTGTGTTGTGTTTAGTTGTATTCCTGTAGAAATTCTGTTATTTCAACAGAAATAATGCAGGAGAAAAATAGAAGAGTAGTTTTCCTACTGTTTCTATGACTGAGTTCCCATACAATGAATCTATAAAACTACTACATCCTAAAGCTGAGTCAAAAACAAATTCGTTTTTGAGAGGCAAATATAGCTCTCAAAATCTTTTAGATAATTCTGTTACTTGTGGCTTAATATGAAGGGGAATTAATTATTCATACCGTGCATGGGGTTCACTAAATGAGAGCTGCAAGATGTGATGGAGTCATAAATTAATGCTTTGTAAAAATTGTTCTTTACTCAAAGCCAAAAGGAAAGGTACTTGTGGGATGGAGCAGGGGTAGGCATCACTGAAACCCAGCAGGTCAAACTCCTCCTGGAGAGCTTCCCATCACTCAGAGCTACTTATGGAATGGGGCTGTGCTGTGTTCTGGGTTTGCCCACGCCCTTGTCTCACCCTAAATACAGCACCATGTCAGGGTTTTGTCTCAATTCCAAACAAAATTATCAGGGTTTGAATTTAGCTGCTGAAAGAACTCTGCACTTGTGAAGACATCGGTCTGTCATGTCTGGTCCTGACACAAACCCAGAATCACTGTGTTAGTTCTGTGGTTTTATTGTTAAATTAACGTTGTCACTTCTTAACTCATTTTTATCTGCCATTAGACCCCCAAAAGAAAGTACTTGTTTCCATGATATTTTAGTTAAGTTACCTTCTCAAATTAGATAATTTTGATTGATTGCTTCAGCTAGAAAGGGTCTTCAGAGGTAGCTTTAGAGAAGGAATCTTTCTAGCCAGGAAAAAGGGGCAAGAGAGAACACACAAAATGGTTTGGGTTGGAAGGGACCTTATAGTCCATCTTGTTCAAACCCCCTGCCACGGGCAGGAACGCCTTCCACTAGACCGAGCTGCCCATGACTGTCCTCTGACAGCCTTTCCACGATTTTAAATTACGCTGTAATATTTCAGTGCATTTCCCAGGGAAGGGTCTGTTTCGAAGAGGCTGAAGGCAGATCTGCTGTGGAACTCAGCGCTGCTGCCCTCACCAGGCTCCCCCTGAGCCCTGGCAAACCCCTGCAAACTCCTTCCCTGCAGCCGCAGCTTTGACTTCCTCTGTTACTTCTCAAATTTATTTTGTCTTCTTCCCTATTTAAACCCTGAAATTCTGTCCCAGCATCTTTTGTAACTGCAGCCACCAGGTCTTCCTTTGAAGCTCTTGGGTTACCCATTGCCTCTGCTGCTCAGGCCTTCAACCACTTCACACTTCTGTTGCAGCACTTAATTGTAAGTGTTAATTGATGGAGCACAACTGACGTGAGCGTGAGAGCTCTGCCATTGTGCCAGACAAAAGAATTCAGGTAACTGCTGGCTCCTCTCCTCTCACTTTACATGCAAACAGTGCCCGAGCTCCGGGAGACCCAGGGGTGAATTATTGATGGGGAAGGGGCACCTGCCTGCCTTGAGCAGCTCTTGGCATCCGAGCTCAGGCAGGAAACACTGGGAAGTAAATCAGGGATGAACAACCCTTTTAATAAATTGCAGACAAAAATCCCTTTGGCCAGTGAAAGGTTAAATAACAGGGATAAGTGACTCACTCCATCTCCTGCCCTCCCCCCCTTCCCCACACTGCAAGTTTAATAAGCCAAAATCAAAACCATCTAGGCCTGGAGCTTTCTAAGATTTAAGACTTTAAAATGTGAAGCACCTCATTATATGTGCCTATTTTCAATAAAAAGGGGAGATAACTGGTGTCACGTCAATGGCTTATCAGTGATATTTGTTTGACTTCTATTTCCAAAGTGCACTGCTTGCTTTTTCTGGTGCTGGAATCAAACTCTTCTGAATTGTACAGTATAAGAAGAGAGATCAGTTTTCACCTAAGAACTTTCAAAAGGAGACCAGTCTGTGCCTCCCTCTGCAGAAATAAAGAACTATTGTACAGTAGAGCGTATAACACTCGCAACATGGCCAATTGACTTCCTTCCTATTAATCAACTACTCTGTTTACCTTCTTATACAAACCATTTCAAAACCATTAAAACTAAGAGGATTAGCATCACATTTCTGGCAAAAAGCACCTTAATTTCAGCAAATGCTACTTTCACTCTCTGAGGAGATTTTGGAAAAAAAAAAAACCTTGAAAGAATTGGATTCTTTATTGTGGCAAATTCACTGAAACAGGAATAAATTATATCTCCCATGTAAAAAAAGGCAGAGGGAGGGGGGTAAAAAGAGGGCTGGAGGAGTACAATTCTCTCAATCTAGTGAGAGAGACCTGCAAAAGAATTAAATTACCGAGAATGAAAAAATTTCAAAGCAATCCTGAAACATGAGTTAAGTCCTGACAATTTGAATCAATTGTTCTGTCCTGGCCGTGTACGAGCAGTTACTACTTTTGTAGCCTTGATTTCAGAAACAGTTGGGAATGCTTCACTTGGCCTGCAAATAATACTGCAGCCAAAAGTTCAAGGCCCAAATTCCCATTTTCCTATGCTCTGGGAATTTGTCTGGCACAGACGAGGTGGTGCCATTTATGCCAATTTCATTTTATTTCGCTTCCAGTCTTGGTTGTAAAAGTTTTGCATGGAATTAAATGGGGGAAAAATATTGTTCCAAATAAATTCTTATCTCCTGAACACCACACAGCATGAATTCAAATGTTTACAGCCATGCATTTTACTTTGTTAAATGGGAGGTTTAAGAGATGTAACAACCAAACACACAAAGAAAGAAACAAAATTAATCATAAAAACACATTAAGTTGACATACAGAAATTTAAACCTAAAGGGCACATACTCCAACACAAAGACACAAGAAAATTATATGTAAGTGAATATAACAGAAAAATTTACCTCTGAAAGGGAGAAAATTAGAAAATAATTTAGACATTTCCAGGAACTTGTCATAGAGCATCCCATGGAATGAGAGTGCCTGGTGAAGTCTTAATCCAATTAATTGTATTAAACACTAATAATTCCAGACATGATAAATGATGATGCCAAGGATGCTGCAGAGATCTCCACAGAGGGCTGGGACATGGGGTGCAGGACAAGCAGGAATCCCTGCAGAAACATCACCAAGAGACCTTTTGGGATGTCCCAGAATGGCAAAAAGGACACACCAGGGTAGATTCAGGGGTCTAAATTGTGTGTGCATACCAGAGATTATGCATATTAGATTGGTTTTATGTTCCTTCCCTAATATTTTCTAACAATAAAGTTATTATTTGCTCACTAAATGTCCAAAGTAAAATCCCTCTTGTAAATAAGAATGCTGATTTAAAGCCCTTTAGCTAATTCATGCTGCTATTTTCCCAATACTGTTACTAAATTTTACATTTCTGCTATTTGTTCATAGTAGAGAAAAATAACTTTTTCCCTCACTTTCATTCCATAGTTTGAGCCTGCTGAGCAGAGCAGAGAGTAAGAGACATTATTTTGCCTTCTTTATGGCATCCCTGAAAAAAATAGACTGGTGAGTTAGAGGGAAGAATCCACAGAAAATTTGGTTTGTTTACTACTACAGAGCATTAAAGTATTTTTAAAGCAACACATTTTCAGGAGAGGAAATGTATTGAAAACAAAGGTTTTCAATAAGTATTTTCATTTTAGCTTATTTTTTTTTTCGACCAGCTCCCCTTGACTCATGCTCAGAAACAAGACAACAGCGACTCCAAAGGGAACCTGCAGCTTGATGATAGAGGACACCAGTTAAATTTTGAAATTCCACTGAATTTCACAGCCTGTCCCTGGGTTGTATCCCAGTGATCCATCCAGTGCAGCTCAAACAGTTAATATATGGATATTGCTCTGGGATTGCTGGTTTGGGATCAGCCTTTTTAAGGCACATAATTTTTCAGGCAGACCTCGATGCTCGGTCCCTGGGGCCTGGTGCTGATGGTCCCTTCCCTCTGACAAGATAAATGGTCCTTTATAACTCTTGTCACAGCGTTCAGCTGGCATCAGGAAATTAAGATGAAACTTTTTTGCTGGCATTGCACTGTTATAGGGCTGCAGGACTGAACTCCTCACTTCTGGAAAAAGTCTGACTTTGGCAGAGATTTTGTGTTGGGCACAAACCTCACCAAAGGGGAGCTTGGAGGAGCGATGTTGGTGTTTCTGTATCTTGGGGGAAAGCATTAAAAATGAACTGCTCATCTCGTTGCCACAAAAAAAA
>VZRO01005746.1:414409-459409 GCA_013397915.1 Daphoenositta chrysoptera
GGCTTGTTGATCCAAAAAAATTATATCTAAACACAGAGTCTTAATCCCAATTTACTCTGAAGAGTTTGAATAAAGTGAAAAAGTCCCATGCTGGAATTTCTTCATCAAAAAAAAGTCTTAGAAAATTAACTGCCTATCTCTGCTAGAGAAAAAGCTTCTGCTAACACATGGGTTTGGTTCATAGAACCATAGAAAGACCTCTAAAGGTCATCTAGTCCACCTGGTCATTATCAGAAAGCTTTCCTGAGCAGTGATGCACAAAACACTCACATAGAGGGCATGGAAATAACGTTTTCCCACTGAGCAGGTCTCTCTTCTCATCACCAGTTTGCAACAAACAGTTCTTGAATATTGTTTTTCCATTGCAATGAGAGCTATAAAAATTCTGAAAATACAATTGAAGAAAATAACTGTGCCCTCAGGAGGATGATAAGCATAAACCCAAATACTGCAGTGGTCTAGGGAGTGATCCATGCCCTACTCCAGGGTTCCAGTCCATCCTGTAGCTGTCCTCTGGTATAAAAATACTGGGGATTTTACAAGCACCATGTTTTCAAAGCATCCCCTTTCCCAAGTCCTAAATTTCTTGCCAGCTTTTTAGAAACACAAACTTAGAGCAAGAGTCTCTCCTTTTGGCACAACCACCAGGAAAATAAATGGGAATTTCAGTGTCATCTGTCCCATAAGCCTATTCATAGATGTATCTGTTTTTTCTTTTACAACAAAAGATAAGCTCCAGTCACACAAAGCTGGGCTGCATCTGGTGACCTTAACACAGATAAAGCTGCCTAAACTGGGGGCTGAGCCCTGATAAAGACAATTATAGAGTAGCCTGGGTTGGAAGGGACATTAAATCCCCTCCAGTGCCACCCCTGCCATGGCAGGGACACCTCCCACTGTCCCAGGCTCCTCCAGCCCCAATGTCCAGCCTGGCCTTGGGCACTGCCAGGGATCCAGGGGCAGCCACAGCTGCTCTGGGCACCCTGTGCCAGGGCCTCAGCATCCCATTTTCAGGGAGGAATTTCTTCCCAATATCCCATCTAAATCTCCTCTCTGTCAGTTTGAACCCTTCCCCTTGTCCTGTCACTCCATGCCCTTGTCCAAAATCTCTCTCCATCTTTCTTGCCAGCTCCTTCAGGTACTGGAACCCCTCCATTGGATCACGCTACATTTTCCCTTCTCCAGATTGAACAATCCCAATTCTCTCAGCCTTTCCTCACAGCAGAGCTGCTCCATCCCTCCAATGGACTTGGTGGCTTCCTCTGGAGTCACTTCAGCAGCTCCTTGTCCTTCCTGTCCTTCCAGAGCTGGATGCAGAGTCCAGGTGGGGTCACAGCAGAGCAGAGGGACAGAACCACCTCCCTGCCCTGCTGCCCAGGGTGCTCTGGATGGAGCTGGCTGAGCTGCTGTGGAAATGTTTTAAATAAGTATTTTCATTTTAGCTTTTTTTTTTCAACCAGCTCCCCTTAACTCATGCTGGCTGAGCTGCTGTGAGACCTCACCAGCGCAGCCTTTCTCCTTCTCCTTCTCCTTCTCCTTTCTCCGTTCTCCTTTCTCCTTCTCCTTCTCCTTCTCCTTCTCCCTCTCCTTTCTCCAGGTTAACCCACAACAGCCTTTGGAGTCCCTGCTGCCTTTGGCATTGTAAGGTGTTTACAGCAAAGCTGCAAGGTGGATATGAAAGGATAAACAAGCCCAGCTTAAACCTTCATTTTTGTCAGAGGAGTTAAAGGCCATTTAGCTCAGTCTTTTAAGCTGGCTAAGAGAAAGGCACGGTAGATTCTGCGAGATATACTGTATATTTAAAGGTTCCTGATTTTTTCGAAATGATAACCTGCTGAAGGAAATGATGTCCTCTGCCACAGTACCTGCTTGTCTAATTGCAAACCATGCAACCTTATCCCCCCAGAGATTTACAGATAAAAAACCCCACTGTCATCACCTCCACCCGCCCTGTCTCTGCTCTCTCTGTACAGCAGGTAAGACAAGAAACAGGGGCTGGAGGATTTAAATAGAGGGAGTACATTTGAGAAACAGGACAATTATGGACACCAGCACGGACACGTGTGAAGGGATGGGGGTACAAGTTAGTGACAGCAGCCTTTTCAACTGAATACCAGTAAAATAAATAACAAATGTGGCTCTGGAGGAACTCAGTAGCCCTGAGTACTTCAATTAAAGCAATCGATGAAAGTGCCCATCTGGATAAAGTTTTGAAAGTGATTTGTTTAAAAATAATAGTAGTAAGCAAGGTCCAAAATTCAATGTTTCCCTGGCAGTTTGGTTAAGAGAGTGAGAAGGAGGACCTGCATAACCATAGGCAAGAGCACTTCTGTTTACACATTTCTCCTGACACTGCAAGGGGTTATTTTGATCCCTGAGGAGGCTGAGTCAAACCCTGTCCTGGTGCTGATGCTCCTTTGTGCAAAGCAGGTGTAGGAGTGAACCTGCTGAGCTGTGCAGCTTTCCTGTAGGGAGAGAAAACCTCAGAAAAGGGTCTGGAAATGATGTCCCCTAATGGTGGAGCCGTGACCCTGTGGGAAGCCTGCCCTGGGGCAGTCTGTTCCTAAAGGACTGACCCCACAGAAAGGACCCACGCTGGAGCAGGTCATAAAGAACTTCCCATGAAAAGATTCACAGTGGAGAAGTCCGTGGAGAATGGTTTTCCATGGGAGGGACCCCAGAGGGCAGCAGAGGAGGAGTGTGAGGAGCCCTGCCCCGAGGAGGAAGAAGCAGCAGAGACAAGGAGTGATGAACTGCCCAGAGCCCCCACTCCCTGTTCCCCTGAGCCTCTGAGGGTGAGGAGGCACAGAAATCAGGAGGGAAGCTGAGCTCAGGAAGAAGGGAAGGGATGGGCGAAAATGTTTTTAAGAGTTGATTTTATTTCTCATTACCCTACTCCAATCTGATTAGTAATAAATTAAATTAACTTCTCCAAGCAGAGTCTTGGGGAGATTTTGCCCATGACAATAATTCGTGAATGATCTTTTCCTGTCTTTATCTCGACCCATGAGCCTCTCATTATGTTTTTTCTCCCCTGTCCAGCTGAGGAGGGGAGTGATGGAGCAGTTTTGGTGGGAACCTGGTGTCCAGCCAGGGTCAGCCCATCCCATCCCATCCCATCCCATCCCATCCCATCCCATCCCATCCCATCCCATCCCGTCCCATCCCATCCCATGAGCACAGATTGCTCCTCCTCCCATCCCTCCTAGCCCTGCACCATCAGGGCAGGTTCACCTCCATTCCCTGCTACCAGAGGAAGGATGCAGGAGCTCTAACAGGGGCTGAAGATCTTGCAGTCTCACGACAGAGTGCATTAATTGAGCAAATTTTTATGGATGTGGAAGTCTAAATGACTTTTCTGCCTCTAGGCTTTCTGCACAGGACTGTATATTCAGGTGAATGAAATATATGAGTTAGGCTGGGTGAACAGTTAGCAAAACTAAAATCTTTGGCTAAATTTGCCACCCCTGACCTCTACACACATTTATTTAGGCTCATTTCAGAAAACCATCACTTTGCTGGGCCTAGCATCAGGTTAGGATGAGAGAGGGTGGAGAAAACAGGAAAAGGGGAAAAATACAGATTTTTTTCCTGCTGTCTCCTGCTCTCCTCCCCCTTCCTGTAAAACCCTTTTTCTCGGGTGATGAGCAAGGCAATCAAGGACTTGGCAGGGCTGGGTAAATATATTTTCCTAGGAATCAGCTATGCAGACACAAAGAGCTAACCTTTCCTGCAAGCACAGACCCCGAGGAAGTTATTTCCAGACACAGGCAGGTGTCTAACAGGGTCATGGTTTAGTGTGGACCTGCCAGTGCTGGATTAATGGTTGGACTTGATGATCTTAGAGGTTTTTTCCAACCTTAATTATTCTGTGATTCTATGATATGTGACTTCTCACAACTCAATTAATCCCTTTTTCCTCTCTCTTCTCAGTTTTTTTAAAAATGTAGTTTGAGACTGAAGATTTCTGTGGCCCTGGGACTGTACCAAGTGTGGTCCTGACCCCAGACATGCAAATAGCAACACACAACTTATGAGCACTTCTTCTTTAGATCTGCCTGGGAAATAAACCCACCTAATTCTTAAAGCTTTATCAGCTCATTTCAGCTTTCTCTGTATCACAAAGAAATGAGTCTCAGCACCCTGTACCTGCTACCATGGCAGAAAAAAAAAAAAAAAAAAGAGACATCTGATCTGACCCATTTTCTGGAGAAAAAAGATTAAATATAGACAATTCCTCAGTGTGTTGCCCAAGAAGGTACAAATCCTGTCCAAGCCCTGACTTCCCAGGAAAAAGGCTTGGAGGGTGAGCCATTAACATTTGCAGATGTGCACCTCCCTCGTTATCTCCCAGCCAGGCTCTCACAGTCTATTTAGTATCGTTGGAGAGTTCACTGAGATGAAAATAATGACAAAAAATACTGTGACAAGATAAAGTACAGTGCTATAAAAATTCTCTACAGTGCTATAAAAATTAGATTCTTAGCAGAAAAGAGAATGAAGAGGTAATTTAGTAAAAGTGATGGATGAACCTCGGAAGGTTCAGAATTTTAGTTCAGTGCAGTTGCTTATTCAAACCTGGGAAATTCAGGAGAATTGTCACCCACTGTGACAGCCAGTCCCCTCTGGTTCTCACCACCTTAAAGATGGCAAAAAGAACACAAGAAACAAGAGGTGATTTCAGTCTTTAATCTATCTGGATTCCTGGTGGTAATTAATCAACTCTTATTTGACCTAAGCTGGCTCTCACTTTTCCTGCAGTACGTAGATTTCCATCAGGGCAAACGGAGCCAGGTGCTGCAAAGTGTGGCAGGACTTGCACAGCATCCAAAATATCATTTTCTGTCTGTGTCCCATTTTATACAAAGCTATAATCGTATATTTATATGATTAAAAACCCCTTTTTGACTGGTGAGTAGGTTAGTAGTAAAAGCAGAATACTTTGGTAGTGATATGATTGTCTGGCATTGATAGATAAAAGCAATTTCTTTTGATCCTCAAAATGCTAAGAACTAAATATCTTTATGGCCACTTTATAACTGGGGAAAAATTAATCCTAGAGAAATAAAATAATGAACTTTGGTCAGCATAAGAATGGATGTTACAAACAGGAATAAAACTCAGATCTACCAAAGCCAGGATTTTATTTCCATAAGGGATGCTGCACCTATTTTATTGCAGGATGAGCAATGTTTCCAGCATGTGACCATTTTTTCTCCAGGCACTTTGTATCAGCAGAAGAGTTTGGAGTACAGACTTTGGAGCCACACAAGCCCTCACGTCAACTGGCTGAACTACTCATGCCAAAAGTTACACAAATTATGTGAAATAAAATTGCTTCAATACTTCACTGAGCTTTTGCCTGACTGAGGACTTTTGCCTCTAAGCAACTAAAACCTGACATTTATCTCCACAGGGCCGAATTTCTGTGATACTGTTGCTCAGAATTTCTTAATACCTTAAATATATATATATATATATATATATACTGCTACATATTTTTATGTCTGTAGAGATAATCAGTCTGGTCATGTAGAAACCTTTTGACTTGGGTATTTCTTGAACTCACCTGGCCACTGAGAGGCTTTACAGCTTCACAGTGAAGGTAAAAGGTGGGCTTTGTTTAGATATTGCATGTAACAGATGTGAAGCTGCAGAGCTGAACCCCAGACCTCAACACCCTTCACGTAGGATGGTTGTGGTTTGCTTTGAGCACCCAGCAGCACCCACAAAAAGCCTTTTTTTGTTTAGGTAAACACTTGTTGCTCTGCCCAGCTGGCTGAACATGCTAAATAACATCTTCCTGTTTCTCAGAGGATCAGTAAACCATGACTGCAATGAGTTTATTTGCTATGGTCTTTAAAACATAACCCTTGGCAGTTCTCATTAACTGTATTTTGGTTTACCATGACTGAAGAAGCATTGTACACATTACTCTCTGCTGGATGTGCAGTGAGATTATCATTTTTTGAAGCAGATTAGGCAAGGACAGGGGATATCAGTGGCCTTGCCTCTCCCCATCCTGGGATTTGGCTCATAGAGGAGTTACTCAAGCCAGCTCTCCTCACCCCACCTCCTCACTGCCCCTTCAGAGAACGTTCTCTCCTTTTGTCATCTTCCCCTCACACTTTTCTGATTGGACACGTTATTTATGGGTTGTGATCTGCTGTATTTTTGAATTGATTTTGTGTTCAGCTATTGTAAAGCATTTTTGTGGACCAGTACCTCAGGGTGATATATTTTTTTTTCTTTACTGATGTTCTGACTTAGCTTTTCCTCCTGGAGTTTCCTATGCTTTGCCTCTTGTTTTCCTATTTGTTCCACAGTGGAGTGGAACATTCAGCCAATCTCCTCAGGAAATAAAACCTCATTAGAAAATGATAAGAAATAAAGTGCATTCATTTTAATGAGACAATTATATTAATTTGCTTATGGCTAGTAATAAAGAATGAGAAAACCTTTTCATTTTGTGCTTCTCTTTTTTTCTCTCTCTCTTTAGTCCCACTGGCCTGCAATTTCATTCCAAAGCCCCCTGCTAAGAGCTCCCAGGATTTCTGTGGATGTGCTGCTGGTAATGCCCAGGAAGGTGGAGAAGGATGGTTCTCCATCTGCACTTCCACTTTCTCCCTAGGATAAAACTCCCATGACAAAGAGGTGTGGGTGAGTTGGATGGTGATATAATGTCCCACAGATTACAAACAATGCGGGAGACAGCAATTTTAGGACCTATAATGTAAAAACCAAATGGCACAACGTGTTTGAGAGGTCGTCTTGATCCATTTCTTGTGGTCAGAACTGCCACTGACCTATTTCTCACAAGCTGGCAAGCATTTATTAAGGGGTTTAGGCAAACAGATAGGGATTACAGCTATTGATGGAGACAGAAAACAGAATTATACTTCAGGAAATTCACAATCTGCTTTAAGAAACACGAGCACAGAAGCAACAGGAGGAGAGGCTGCTTCTACAGTGCTGTTTCAGCACCAGCATTATTTCCTCCTCATCCCTTGCATGTCTCATTGAAATCATTATTAAAGACGATCAAACTGTATACTTTGCATTCAAACTGTACATTTTGCTCTAGCCAAGAGGCAAAATCTCAGAGATTTGCTGTTAATGCCTTTAATTAAAGAGGAATGGTGATGGTAAGTGGCCCATTCAGCAGGATGAGGATGGATAACTGCTCTCCCTGCCTCATCACAAGGACTTCTGGAAGGTGCTGGCTGCTCCACTGCTTGTCAGGGAGCACAAATGAAGATGTGGAAAATAAAAGGAAGAAAGGTGTAGACAGCCTTGCAGAAGGATCAAATATTTGATTAGCAGAATTTACACACATCCTGGTGCTCTCCAGTGAGGATCACACACTAGTTTAACATCTCTGCATGGTTCTTTTTCTCTGATCTTTGCTCTGCCTGACTCAGAGCTGCCTGGGGTGACTCCCCGCAGCCCCGCTTGGGCCTGTGCAGACAAAACCAAAACCAGCACATTTCTAGGTCACTTCTGGGTGCCTCAAGACTCTTTTGGATCCTTAATTAGAGCCACAAACAGACCTGAGAGGTCTGTGTCTTGTGTGGGAGCTGAGCTCTGGGGCTGGGCTGGCTGCTGGAACCCTTCTCTTCAGAGGGAAGCCCCGCACCTTCATCCATGAGGATGACGGATCTGATGTTGCAAAGCCTCTCTGCTCTTGGCCATCAGCAGATGAAGATCTGCAGTTAATCTGGACAGACAATGTGGATTTTGTTACTCTTGTGGCTGCACGCTGCTGTTACTGAGGGGACAGCTCTGTACAGGCCTTGGAGTTGTGTATCAACCATTCGGGTTTGGCCTGGGCGCGCAGCAGGCGCCGAGAACAGAGGCCACACTCTTTATCCCAGGATTTTTATCATTTTATCAGGTCCTATTTATTTTCAAGCATCTGTTCAACCTTTCATGCAGGATGAAAACAATAGCTTCAGCTGCTTTCTACCTGAGCACTGGAGGAGTTCAAGCTGATACTCACATCAAAGCGCTCGGCATATTTATCATTCCTGATTCCGTAATAAGCAGCGGCGTCTGACAGATGCACAAAAGCACCACAGTTTCCACTTGGACCTTACAATGGCAGCAATGACTTCAAACCAGGATTAAAGACTCGCTCAGGAAATGCTGAGCATTTTCCTTGCTGAATAATTCCGATCTCCTCACAACTTGGATTGCTGGCAGTGCCACGCTGCACCCGGAGCTCGGGAGCACAGGGGGTGCTTTGGGAGCTGCTGCTGCTGCAGAGCTCAGGTTGGCTTTGGTGGGAACAGGAATGCACCCGTAATTCTTCTCCAGCACTTTATCAAGTGACACATAATCAGTTTGGTTTGGAATTTTTCAGACATGATAAAGATGTATTTCCTTGTGGGCCTGCCCCAGTCTGATTCTAAGGAATAAGTCACTTTTTTCATTTACCAGAAAGCAAATCTTGCTCTGCAGTTAAAGCTTATGTTTAAGAGAAAATAACCATTCCATAAATAAAGAAAAAAAAATCTGAATTCATCTATTGGGGTGCAGTCCTTCGTACTTTGTCTCTGGAATAACTTGTATCAGTGACAGCCCCAAAAGTAAGGAAGTGAGAATAAGGAACAACTTGACATTATTCAATACATGGAAAAAGCTGTTAGAAGAAAATTATTCAGCTTGCTGAGAGAGACACCTAATCACCCTTACAAGTGTGTCAGGTGCATTATTTTTTTCTTACCATTTTTGAACCATCACATAAATTTTTTATTGAATGCACTGCCTTATGCTATGTGAGAAATCAAGAGCATTGGCCATAAAACTCCAAACACAGCCAGTAACAAGAAAATTCAAAGCTTACTGAGAAATTGCAATTCCATTATGGAAGATTTGCATGTAGGCAAAGACATTATAGGTTTTACTCAAAGTAACAGAGTATAGGCACATACTGATTTTAAAAGACAATTAAAACCACTTTAATTAGCATTAACTGAGATTTTTTTGTGCTTTTAGTTAGCAATAATCTCATTTTGAGTTATCAGATTTAGGAAGAGATGCTTCATAAAGAAACTGGTTTGCTTAAAATATGTTTTTGACGTGATTGTGGGAATTAGCTGAAATAAAATACTTGGCAAAATTTAAAACATCTTTAATAGTGAGCAGTAATCTCTCCACCAGCATGGAGTAGATGCTTGCTTTGGATTGTAGTTTGCAAGCATCTACAAATCAGTAAAATGATAGAATAGAGTCTCTAAATTGATCCTTTTAGGACATAATTTGCATTATGGGCTCACGCCTGGCGAAATTTCTCTCAAACAATAGCACATCAGTATTAGCATGCTCAATTATAGATCTTCCTACAACACCACAGCTACTACGAGTCCCCAAGGGCTAAAATGGTTCTTTCCCAGAAAGCTGTATATTTTTATGTTTAAATAATCCATAAAGACTGTCCCTGTTGAGAAGTTCAAAAAGACTGTTCTGAATGCTTCATTGCAGGGCTTGGGGCTGTAGGATAGAATGCAAATCCTGGCAGAAGGTCCCTGTTTCAGCTCTGGGTGACCTATTTTGGGCTTAATTTTGACTGCCAGGATGTGGATCTGATTTACCTGTCCTTTTATAACACAGCCCTGAGTCCCTTATTCCGATATTAGCAAAGGACTTGAGCTTCCTCAAGGAGCTGTGCTGAGGGACACCGGGAGATCCAAGGGTGGCAGAGCTGGGAC
Organism: Daphoenositta chrysoptera; assembly: GCA_013397915.1. Lineage (NCBI taxonomy): Eukaryota > Metazoa > Chordata > Aves > Passeriformes > Daphoenositta > Daphoenositta chrysoptera. The sequence goes on from VZRO01005746.1 coordinate 424,120, forward strand.
AAGCAGTGACATCTCCAGCAGAGACCAGCTCACATTTCAGGGATGATTTGGTGAGCTACTGGTGATGCTCTGCCCTGTGCAAAATGGGATATGGATAAAAACTGCTCTGGTCTGGGGCAGGAATGGGACACCTGGACAGCAGCTGCATGTGGACATGAGTTTCCCCACAGAAAAGCACATGCATGCAAAAATCATAGAATTACAGGGTGTTTGGGCTAGAAGGGACCTTAAAGGTCATCTCATTCCACCCTTGCCATGGGCAGGGACACCTTCCACTATCCCAGGATGCTCCAAGCCCTGTCCAACCTGGCCTTGGACATTTCCAGGGATGGGGCAGCCACAGCTTCTCTGGGCACCCCGTGCCAGGGCCTTCACAGGGAAGAAATTCTTCCTGATATCCCATCCAACTGTCTTATCTAACTGTCTAATCTATCTGTATCTAATTCCCTGGCAGTGGAAGCCATTCCCTGTGTCCTGTCCCTCCATCCCTTGTCCCCAGTCCCTCTCCAGCTCTCCTGGAGCCCCTTTAGGCCCTGGAAGGGGCTCTGAGGTCTCTCCAGAGCCTTCTCTTCTCCAGGTGAGCCCCCCCAGCTCTTCCAGCCTGGCTCCAAAACAGAGACTCCAGCCCTTGGAACGTCTTCATGGTCTCCTCTGGACCACTCCAACAGATCCACGTCCTTCTGATGTTGGAAGGCAGGAGCTGGAGGAGGAGGGGTCTCACCAGAGCAGAGCGGGGGGAGAATCTCCTGCCCTGACCTGCTGGTCCCACTGCTCCTGATACAGCCCAGGATAGGGTACAAAATTAAAATTTAACACACACGTTATAAAACTTCCATGGGGCAATGTGTGCCCATGTGCTCAAAATTAAGCACACACTGAAGATTTTGCTGGCTTGGGTCATCCTGAGTTGCTCAAGGTTAAAGAACGATTTGACCCCAGGATTCCATAAGACCAGCAGCAGTCCCCAATCCCATGGCCATCCTTTGCCTCCAACACAGTGCAACTGGTAGCAGAAAGACATCTACTGCATTTGGTAAATATTCTCTTTTGTTTAAGCCTAAATATAGGCTTAAACAACAACAGAAGAACTCATCCTGATAGATGCTGCTTGTTTTCTTCTCTATGAGTTCTTCCTAACTTGCTTAACTTCGCAATTCTAAACAATTCTCCATCATGCTTCCAAATTCCAACCTGATATTAAATTATTAAGGAGGTGTTTTTGAAATATCTTATCTTGACGTGTATCTCCTGAGCCAAATGACCTCCGGCACTGCTCCTAATTAATTTCTTAAAGGAAAAAGAAAGAAAAAAGAAAAGCTGGCAAGAGGTACTGGCAGTGACCCTTCCCAAAGTCCTCCAGACTGCTTGGGGCTGGAGGAGAGGGAGAACAGGGCTGACATTTCCCCATGGTTTCATCTCCTCCTGCCCCACTCGCTGTGCCAGTGGCAGAGCATGGATGCTTCCCCCATCTGATGCCAGGAGCAAAGGCAACACCACCATTCCCAAACACCCACTGGGGCAATAACCAAACTGAAATTCAGTGAAATTCAAAGCTCCTTTTTTAACATTAAAAGCCACCGAAACAAAGAGTCTTTTTTTTTTTTGTTTTTTTAACTTTTAAACAATATATTCTGAGAGAATGAGAGATTAAGTTTGAGGAGTCACTTCCAATCAGAAAGCCACCATTTAATTACAACACACAGGAAATTACAGAGTGAATGGCTGGGACAGTGATAAGAGACTGACACCGGAGGATGACAGGTACTGAAATCCGACCACTTCATCACAAAGCTACTTATCACAAGAGCCTGTCTGGAAGGCTGACAATCTGATTGTACTGTCAACTCAATTCATAATTAATATATTTATCAAATTAATTACTGAAAAAATCTCACTGGTGCTCGCCATAAAACAGTGGCTAAATTCATTGCCTGTTGGCTTCGTTTACTGCTAATAACTGTGCTGTCAGTTTAATGAGGGCAGTGAGTGGGCCCTGTTTTAGCTGCATGACAGACAAATTGCCCTCTTATATAGAATGATACAGAGAATTTAAGAGAAGAAAAGAAATATGTCATTGTTTGGTGACAGCCACAATCGGAGCCTTGTCTCGGAAACTTAGCATCAGCTCAAACGTACATGAAAGGGAGGTTGGGAATTCCTTTGTCAGCTAAATAAATACTTTATGAAATCCTGACTGATCCCTTCGTCTGAAATGACCTCGCGGCACCGCGTGGAGCTCTCAATAATTCCCTGTTGATTCCAAGGACCTGACAGGAGTTTGTTGTTGGACAGGAATCCTGGAGCACGCCCGAGCCATGAGGACACAGCGTCCATTCCCGGCTGTCTGGGCAGGCAGGAGACCCCAGGAATGGCAGGGATGGAGCTGAGGGGTCTTGTACAGCTGGGGGAGGCATGGAAGGGGCATGATCCAACACTCAGGGCCACCACACTGCTGCAAACGGGACAGAGAACCCATTGAGCTTAATTAACTGCCCATGAGCTAATTGGGGTACCCAGCTCCAGTGAACAGCTAAAAGTTGCTCCATCCCGTTGCCCAACAGGAGTTTGATGACAGCAGAGGGGTCCATGCCTCCTAAAAGATGCTGCTTCCTTGGGTGAGGAGTGTTGGGGCTCAGCAGCCAAATTTCCAGTTGTTAAATCAGGATTTGACACTGGTTATAATGGAATTTCACGCACATCACTGCAATTTGTTCAGCTTGGCTGTGCTGCAATGTAGCTGGGCAAATCCACCAAGAAATGAATATTTAATCGCAAAATTCAGAAGAAAGTTGGGGGCATTTTTCTCTAATGGCTATTAAATCATGCTGTCAGTTCTGCAAGGTCAGAAAACACAGCTTAATCTGGGATGATCCTCTCTACTGGGTGAAAAAAGGCACCACCATAGAATGTGTGCATTTACTGCCTACATCAAAATCCTGTGCCCTGAAAAGCATTTTGTTGACCCAGCAGCTTGATAAAAGTTGGGTTTGGGTTTTTTTATTACAGCATATAAGCAGTATTAAACTAAAGACCAGATAATTTAGACAGTGTTTAGCTGGGTTTTTAAAGGCCTAGTGTTTCTTGTTTAATGAATAAAATGTGCACAAATGGTAACTCAACGTGATGCTACTGCACAGAGGTTAAGTGATAAAGTTAATGCTGTGAAAAATCTCTGTAGCAAGAACTCACATTAAAATCTATTATGTGTTATAAAGAATATAAACAGCCGTGATCACTGGTGAAAAAATGTTTGAGGATGGTGAAAAATCCTTGCAGGTTACTAATTATACTGGGTATTTTCAAATCTGTTGATTTGCTGCTTGTAAAAGGATTAAGATTTTGAAACTTAAAGAGAAGGAGCCTGAGATGATTGAAAGGTTATTTTATAGGCAAGGGATTTCATATTATTTCCTAGCAGTGTGTGATTGGCTCAAATATTGCAATAAAAAAGTGAAAATAGTTAGCAGTGAGAGCAAAAAATAAACATTCAGCATGGCAAGCATGCTCGCTTCGAGCGTGTGCATGCATAGACATGTATATAAATATATTTTGTCCTTATGTTATTTCCACGAGTCATCTGCCCATTCTGCAGTGCTCTCCTTGCTGTTGTCAGCAGCATTTTGTATTTTCTACCTGGCTCCTGCCTGCCTTTGACTCCGGAGATTCCAGCAAGGACCCTGCTCTGAACACGGCGCAGCAAAACCGCTCGGTTTGAGGCACACTGTGACAAATATTACAACGTAAAACTCACACCTGTTATTTTTCTTTCATCTGGGCCACAGCGAGATCCCAGACTGAGATTACCCCTGCTGGCTGCCCCCTTCCCATCACTCTGGTTTTTAATCCCAGCTCTCCATCCCCGCTGCCTCTCCCCCCACCCAGGACATCGCCCTGCCCGGCTGCTTCAATGCCCTCCTTGTGCTTCGGTGCCAGCAGCAGCAGCAGCAGGGCACAAACACGGCCAGTAATTACACAGATATTTTCTGCTCTGCTTGACAGAAGGAGGGTTCCATGCCCCAGCTCCTGGACCTGCTGGCACTGCTGGCTGGGAGTGTGGGGAGCTCCTGCTCTGGAGACACCACCCCCAGCCCCCGTCCCTGGCCACCTCTGTCACCTCCAGGACAAGCCTCACCTTGCTGTGCCCACAAAATGAAAATCCCCCTCTTTCCCAGCTGATGCTCTTGTGTCGTGCTTGGATTAATGTTTGCAAAGCCATGGGGAGTGCTGCCTGATCTGCAGGAATGGGGGCTTTTCATTTCGTTTTAGCCCCTGATTTATCGGGGTAACTGCCCACCCTGTGAATTAATAAAGATAAAAGTGCAATTGTATCAGCACCGGGCAACGCTTGAAAAATAAAAGGCAAGGCTCAGTTTGCAGCATTCATCCCTGAGGGATAAGAGTCTGTCTGCAGCGAATGAACTCGGCTAGAAAGGCTGTCCACAAATAATAAAAATGATCAACTCCTTAGAGTTATCTTATCCAGTCATCTCCTGTGAAACATTTGGATCAGATATCCCTTACCTGAGTTATTTTATTTGGCATATAGCACTTTAGGCAAGATTTTCAGGAGGCAAATAGGAAATGAGAGTTGGAAAACATTAATTAAATGTGAATACAACAGCTTAATGGGTTTTATCTTCAGATGAACTGGAGATGACTCTTTGCCATTCACTTCTTAAAACTGCAAGCAGAGATAAAGGAAATGTAGCAAGAAAAGGCGACCAGGGAAAAGATGAAAGATTTGGTGGATTGACAAGACCAAAGTAATTTGATTTGTATTCAGGGTGGACCATTTCACAAATTTCACATATTGCTGCCGTATGGCTGCATATCAAAGGCAAGTAAAAGGATACTTGGTTCTTGCACTAGGCACTTTTAAAACTAAAATTATTCTGCTTAAATGCTCTTTTAGAAATAGTTTTTACATTTAGTTGTATGGGGTCCTTTCTTCATACACAAGGTTTCTTCATGTCCTATTGAAATCATTATCTTTGGATTATACTAATGTTAGTTTGGAATAGTTTATTCTGAAATTTTCCAGATACAGCCAGAAGGCAAAAAGAGTTTTTCTGAAAAGTTCTAATTGGCTGAAAGTAAAGGTCACTAATTTTTTTAGTACCAGATCATTCAGAATATATTGCATTTAAAATGTACTTTTATTTCATTTTTTTTCTCTTTATAGTTTGAGCTGTTCTTGCCACTCCCAGCCAGCTTTTGTAGAGCTCAGTGTCCTGGGGAAAATCTTTTACTTGCCAATACTTCCAGAAAATATTTCCACTTTATACAAGCAAACAGTCAAGCAAATACTGATTTTAAGCCGTAATGTGTTTTGAAAACGGCAAAACCCCTTTTTTTTTGGATGTATGTGTATGTGCAGATGCTCAGTGTTCTTGTGTGGATTTAACTACATTTCCTGCATTTTTCTTTTCCTTGTTCTCATGGAACAACTTAGAACTTTGGAACAGTTATTTCTGCCTGAGGATTACACCTGCAGATCGTCTGAGACCCAGTGATACCCTGCACGTTCAGCTTTTTGCTCTCTAAACTGGACAAGGCTGAGAAATGCCATGGATTTTTGTTTTGTTATTGTTTTCTTTTGGTTGTTTTGTTGTTGTTTTGGTTTTTTTTCCACATTGTCTGCACAAGAAAAGAACACAAATAAATGGACAGGAATATCAAAGCATGTTTGCAGGTTACTTGAAATGTTCCTGGAGTGGCAACAACTATTGTCAATGGTTTTACATGATTACCAATAAAAAAATAAAAAAAAAAGAATTTCAGGCATTTCCACGTTAAGCTTCCACTTTTATACAGTGAATTAGAATTATTGGCACAAATCCCAGCCCAGGAGGGCGCAGCACATCTCCCCCTCCCGCTGCCACCCCAGCCCAGCCCTGCCCAGCTGACACAGGGACGTGCAGTTGGGGACAGTTATCTATAGATGGCAATCTTCTTCTGGGCACAGAGCTGAGGGGAAGCCAGCTCTTCTTCCAGAACGAAAATAAAACACGTCCATATTCACATATTTACAAGTACTGAAAAGAAGTCTTTTATCCTGGGATCGTACAGGATGCTTTTAACAGGGCTTCAGGCTTGATTTTGGTCCAGAAGGGCTGTTTAAACAGTAACTAATCTTATATAACAATAGGGAATTGATAATATCTGCTAAACTGCTCAGTTAGAGCGTCACATGAAAAGCTGGACTGAATTGGGCAAGGCGCTGTTGTTTCCACAGGGTGTGGCCGTGTGTGGCACATCAGAGTGTTGGGCCTCACATTTAACACCTTTTTAAAATATTGCAACAGTTTTCCTATTTTTTAATTGGTTTTCTTGGAGAAAAAGAAGCGGTACCATTTTTCTGGCAGGTGTGTGAGGAATTAAAGGCGTTCATTCGACCTCCCCTCAGGTTAAACCTCTCCAAGAGAGGACGGAGGGAAGGACACAGAATTTGCCCTTCCCAAAAAGAGGAGAGGTTTTGCACTTGACTCAGGAGGAGAACACCACGGGATGGATGGAGAGCATCCCTCACCCTCCCCAGAGACTTGAGACCAGCGTCTGAGCACAGGAACCTGTCTGCAGAGGTGTCTGTTAATAATGAGAGGGACTTCACAGTGGAAATCGTGGTTGCCTCTAAATCCCGAGCATCTTCCCACAGGTGGCTGCCAAGGGCAGGTACCTGAGAAGACACAGACCCAGCCACTCCAGGTATCCAAAGGCTGGTTTTTCATGCTGGAATTAATTTTATTTCAAGGAGTATGGTGCTAATGTGCTTAATAGACACGTCATATACACCTGAAAGAGATTTTGATGTGTGTTTGAGATTGTTATGGCCTTCATTTAGCTCTGGGCCTGGGCTAATCCTGATGGATATGAAATAACCAGCACAGAAAATAGCACGAAGTTATTGCTGGAAGTGCTGTTAAATGAACCCTCCAGCTGGTAGGGTGGGGATACAAAATAGTGATACATCAAATTATCCAAAACCTGGTAATTAAATGCACAAAGTATCGTAGTATATATGAAGTTCTCACAGAACTGAAAGAGGTTAAAGCTGAAAGTGGCAATATTCTCCAAGTACAAAAACCTCCCCACCTTTGGAATGACCTGAAGAGCATTTTAGACTCATTTAAGAGAGGCTGAGGAGCTGCTGTGCCCTCTGTTTTGAAACAAACCCCAGAGTAGCCCATTTATTTAGAATTCACGAGCTAACACTTTCAGAGCCCACTTCTGATAACTTGCAAAATCTAAAACTCCTCATTAAATGCCAGATAAATTGACTGGCCTGAGGGCAGGATGGGTGAATGGGATATGTGAGCATGAGTCCAGTTTCCTGTAATTAATGAGATCTGAATAAGCAGAACCAATCCAGCCTGAGCGAGAAGAAAATTACTGCACCTAGCAAAGTTCAAATAAGAAATATGTGAGCTTTGAAGTAGCTGAACACAAATCAAGATGTTGAGTTTTTATAAAAACCTTTATGAGCTCCAAAATCTGATTTACAGTATGTCCCTTTTTTTTCCCCTCTGGGCTGGGCAATTTAATATTGAGAGGATTCAGGGGCCCCAATTCAGAAGGGTTTTTGAAGTGCTTCATTTTAGTTACATAAATACCTCTATCTCTGTTCAGCAGATATTTAAATACAAACTCTTGCCCCACTCTATTCAGCCAGATGGAAGAATGCATTTCAGTTTAAGGTAAAACATTTTATTTATAACCCTACTTTAAAAATAATACTTTTGAGAATTTAGGTGCCTTAATCAAATCATTGCCTTTTTGAACCTTCATAGAAATTTTCAGAAATATTGTACACTGAAGACAAGAAGTCCTTACAAAGCTCATTGTGATATTTCTCTGTCCAAAATGCCAGAGAAACATTCCTCTGCTGTACTCCAACCCAAACTGTTCTGGGATTCTGTGATCCCCTGGCATGGCCCTCACGGGTCTGAAGCATCAGTGCCAAGCTCCAGGTCCAGGCAGTGCAGTAGAATTGTTCTGAAATCCAAAACTGAGCTCACCCATGAGCTTTCTATTTGCTTTCCTGATGTATTTTCCAGAGTTATCTATAATGTCTCTCCATTTAATAAAATGCATTAAAATTTGTATTTGCTGGAAAGAGCACGTCAGGAATCCAACCTCTAAAAGAGGAAGATGAGTGGCCTTATGTCATAAAATACCAAAAATAAGGACAGAGGTGTTTCTTGCAACTGTTTGTTAAAATGTTTCCGTTTTTTCAGTGACTTTAGGAACAGTAAATGAACCTGAAGGAGTTTGGATAGGAACTATTACATCACCTGGCCTTGTTTTCTTGAGCTTTAAAATAGCACTTGTAGCAAGTAAATGTTTCCATAGCAGGGAAAGGGGGATTTTTAAAATATCAAGTTCAAAATGTTGCATCACTTACACAGTTGTGAAACACAACCATTTCAGGTTAAAATACCTGGTGCTTTATATGTTTTGTATACTGGTCAAGTTAAATTTCACTTCTTGCAGTGCCTTAGCTTTCTTCTTCATAATTAAGCATTGACATAAAGTATATATAATTGTAGCTCAGAGAATCCTATGGAGTGGAATGGAGGATTTAAAAGAGTTTTTCTTTTAGAGTTTTTAGAGTAGCAATGAAATTCATGTGTTGGAGGAGAGCAGAAATATTGTCCGAGGCTTTGCTCGGGGGAAAACCCAAAAGTAACTTAAATACAACTTTAAAGAAATCACGTTTTCTCTGAAAAGCACTTTCTCAGGAGACTATGGTCAACTTCAAGGGTGCCTTTATCAGACATTCCAGGGGGAAAAAACAGGAAGAAGAGCTGCCTGCCCAAGGTAACACAATAGGAGTCTGCAGCAGTCACAGGAGTATCAGTTACCATAAACCAAGCTGTGCAACAAGGAGATTAAGATGTGGATTACCCACCACTTACTATGTGTCATAAAGAAAAGAATAGTTTCAGATGCCAGCTTGACTTAATCTGGTACCGGCGGCCTCTCCTTGAAAGGATTAATGGGCACTTTTTTCTACCCAGGCATTTTTAAAGGGTTTGTCATAATAAAGATTGAGAGGAGCAACAAGTAATGACAGAAACTTCAGCATGAACTATTAAAGGATTTGATAACAAATTATCCATTTCTGAGTCCAACCAAATCACCATTAGCTGTATGCCTTGCTTCATTAAGGCAGCATTGTATTCCAATGAAACTCCCTGTGATGGTGATAGGGGCCCTTCAATCAGCTTCTGTAAACATGAAATCAGCTCAAAACGGGCATTGATTTGGAGTGCAAATATAAGAGAATATTTATTTCTTTAACAGGGGTTTTAGATGCCATCACCCCTTTTTTTTTGGCATTCCTGTTTTGTTCCAGACCTCCCCTACGACACAATTTGCTGCAGGTGCAAGAAGCAACTGAACACGCCAAAATGATCTCCTCCTTTGCTTGGTGTGTGGTTTTCTAGTTTGCATTTTGTGGTATCATCTGGAGGAAGGCCTTTCCTATCCAGAAATTTGAGTGAAAAAATGGATATTCAGTGAAATGAAGGAAATGCTCCTGAGAAAAATGAGTTGCTGGAGGGTGGATGATGATATTTTCCAGCAGAAACCAAAGAGCACAAGGGCTCTGAGTCTAGGTGAAGGAAAGAGAGGAGAGTCTCACAAGGATGCATTCAAAATGTAAGATACCACTCAGAGCAGTTTCTTACAGAGCTGAAATCCAGGGAGGCACCTCCAGATACGGATCAGAGCCCTAAGAGCAGCAGGAATACCTGTCCTTTGGAAAACGTTGTCCCATTTCCGTGTGTCTTCCTTCTTTAGCGGTTTAGTTGCTTTCTCTTCGTAGAATCAAAAACTTTCTGTTATTAAATGTTTGTGTTCCCCTTACAGAGTATCAGACTGATCTGCTTAACACAGTCCTGCCACATTCCAGGCCACATTCCCAGAAACACCAAAATTTAGGAGTGCTGCCTACCCTTTTTATATGTCCATTATGCCAGAAAGACCCAAAGGCTCCTTGCCCCATTTGGTGCTGGTGATTTCTAACACATCCTATTCCAGCAGACCAGAAATTCCAGAATTACAGTATTAATATCCATTATGATTTAGGGATTCTGTTCTTCTATGTGCCTATGGTTCACAGAAATACAGAAATGGAAAAATAGAAAATTTTCCAGTTTTGTTGACAATTCAAAGGAACAAATGGCAAGTAAAATGTTGAAGGAAAGATTTCCTCTTCTTTAAAAACAGCAATAATAACTAAACCTTGTAAATCTTAACAAAAAGCTTGGTTTAGATTAATCTTAAACGGTGCAAGACATTTGAATGAGTCTATATTGTACTTTCTTCATGTAAATGGAGCTGATTTACTAATACAACTTTTACAGATTATGTTTTTTAAGTTTTCCAAATTTCAAGTGTGCATCACATATTAGTTTTTCCTCCTAAAATCACATAAAATATGTTTAAAGAGATATATTTTTAAACCTACATTTTGTAACCCACATGCTGTAAGGAGTGGTTTTGCCTGTTAAATGTGACATTGGATATTTAATTGGCGATTTCTCACTTAGTCCATTTACACAGCAAAACTGAGAGAAGAATCCAGTCAACATTTAGAGATCATCAGAAAAGTAATGTATGTATGTACATGTGTCATGTGGATGCATATACATACATTTATATACTAATTACAGAATCAGTTCAATAAAATAAATTAACTGTTTGTGTGCTGACAGCTGAGTGTTACCTGATGGGAGCTGATGGAGGTGGAGGCAGCTGAGGCAGCTATTGCTGAACCTGGGAGTTTGGTATTGCTACAGCTGGAATGGTTTTTATACTGTAAGAGATCTGCCACTCATGTCCCTGTAAGATTAGGAAATAACACAAATAAACACTGGATTTATTTTTTTATCACTCAGGCAGCTGGTTGGATCTTCTCCAGCCCATTTATGATCAAAATTAAAGCCTTCTATTTGGTCAGTTCATAAATATGCTCTAACACACTCCGCTCCGACCTTTGGAAATGCTAATGTTACCTGGAGCACTCGGGGACATCTGAAGGAGATTTGTTTTCATGGGTTGACTTGCAAAAGAGCTGGCCTTGGTTTTTAGCAGTTTTCCCAATATACACATGCAAACCAGCCCAGATCTCATCGCATGTCATTTCAAATGTACAGTTTTGTCCTTCCATGCTGAGGGGAACAAGCAAAACAACAAGCTCCTATTCAGAGGTAATTCCGAAGGCAGCTCCGCCGTGTCTCGCTGGCTGCTCCCTAACAAGCCCTTCATTCATTGCTGTTCCATGCAGCTGAGCTGTTTCTACCTGAGCCAGTGTTACAGACCTTTAATCAAACAAATGTACAAGGAAGCTCAACTACTTAACTGCCCTGCTTGTTCTGCGGGCTGAGATAGCCAAATGCAACAAAAAGAATTTTATTCCGCTCAGGACGAGTACATTTCCTTGCTGTTGTTCCCAACAAAGGGCAGCAGGTACAAATGGCCCCACTATCTGTGTCAGGGAGAAGTGGAGAGCAATTTGTTTCTATTAAACAGGATGGTTCTATTTTTTATTTTGTTGGCTTAGCCTCTCCGCAGCCTGTGCCAATCATGGTCTTTAATCTGAACTGCCCTTGACCGTTCCTGCTATGCCACAGAAGAATTCTCTCTTTTTTCCTTTTTTTTTCCTTTCCCCCCCTTCTCCTCGCACAGGTAATTGTGAGAAAGCGAGTGAAAGCCCCGGGGTATTGGATTCAAAACACAATCCCGCCATTCTCAGAACCGCACAAAGAATAAACTTGAATGCGACATTGAGTCCTCCCCGCCTGCACCTGCTGGGGACCTCCCGTCCCCTGCAGTTCATGGTGGGGTCACGGCAGGCTCTGCTCTGCTCTGCTCTGCTCTGCTCTGCTGGCAGCAGAACTCCTGTGTTTTCAGTTCACACCGAGATTAGATCGACAATGTTTGACCCGTCTAATTTAGTTTTTGTTTGGTGAAGCGAGCAGAGCCGGGCACTCGGTTCAATGCCTGCCGAGCTGCTCCCCTGGAGGATGCTGCTGGGGTCTGCCAGGGACCATTGGCCTGCTGGCATTTTGAAAAGCTGCAGGTTGGGGTTGCTATAATTTAATGTGACCTCAGAGAGCGAGACAAAACTTTTCTGTATGTTTATACACTTCCCTGGGTGCTCCCTTCTCAGGGGTCCAAGAGGAAAACCCAGTATAACCTGTCCCATGTGCAAGTTCTGAATTGTGTGGCGTTCTGTTTTTTTTTAAATTTTTTATTTTGTTTTGGTTTTGAGGTTCCTTTGGATTTGAAAGATGTCCTGAAAGCACAGCTCAGAGTCATTTCCCTCACTCTCGGAATTTCACTGCCTCGTTTCCCTCCTTTGACATGAAGAGTTAAAGTTGCCTGGTGTGAAATCACAAGATCACGAGCTCAAACTGGTCCTTGCAGCACCAGCTGTCTCACATGAAATATTCCTGAACAGTGAACATGTCATCCTGCCAGGATTCATCCTGAATAGTCAGGGCAGCATCCCAAATAATTTTGTATTTCTGAAAGTTTTTGATACACTAATACACGCCTCAGTTTTCCAACAACTGTCCACATCTGGAAAGATCCTTTATTTGTTTTTGTCCATTTTGGACTTTTCCTGAATACTTTTTCTATTTCTTATTTTGCAGCAGACAAAATGTTGGTTTGGGTCAACACAGAGTGGAAAAGCCATTTTTTTTATACTCCTGGTATTGTTACCAGGAATTATATGTGCTGATGTCTCTCTAATGATGAACTTTTGGTCTCTTCCAGTCCAAGCCGTTCCATCATTCTCTGATTTCAATGACATTCCTTTTCTGAATGGAAACATTGAAAATCCTTTAGATATTCACTCATCTGGTGCACAAAATTTGCAGCTGCATCTAGTGCTCTTTCTTGACCATGTTGTCTCTGATTGTGAGATAAAAACCAGAGACTCCTGACATAAAAGATGGTTTCTGTGGAGGGGGAATAAAAGCTGGAGTTGAGCAAGCTTCTTAGCCTGAAAAATACTGCAAAAGGAGATGTCCCAGCTTAAATATTTTAGGTAAAAATTCAGGTTAGTTATAATTTTTTCTGAGTATTTTTATCTACCCCTAAGGCAAGAGATAAATGAAGTGTGATAGTACTTTGGAGAGCTTAGGAACTATTTGTAGTGAATAATTTATTCGACAAATTTTGCCCTTATTTCAGTTCATGAATTATCTGTGAACTGACTGGTACTTTTACGAATTTATTCATAATTCAGAATTATTCCAGAAATGCTTCTGTCCAAACACATTTTGCTGCAGAGTTTGCCTATGAGCAGATTATTGATTTAGCTATTTGTTATCTGCAACGTATTCCTTGGGGGGTCAGGGGAAGAGTCCTTTCCAAAGGCCCAGAAACTCATCCTTAAACCACATTTCAAAGGTTTCAGGAGAGCTAATCATGCTATTTGCTGCCTTCCTGGGGTCTGAATTAATTTCTGTTTATTTTTCTCATAGTTCTTCATTTGTATGTTTGAAATTGACTTAAATAAACTGGCTTTAGGATCTAATTTGTGACTTTATTCAAAACAAACATTAAATTTGTTAAAGAAAAGCAAGTATTCTGTTCTGTAGATAAGACAACCCACAGAGCAGGTATAGTCCTCTGTCTGGGTATGATTTACATATGATTTACATATCTACAAAAGTCTGTTATTATTTCTTCTTAACCTGTAGCAATGTCCATGTATTTGGCCTTGTATTAAGGAGAAAAATGCATTAAAAGGAAAATAGAAAGAAATTTAGTGCAACTGTCCTCCTATAACTTCAACTTAGTTTTCTGTGGTTCTAATGCCCTGATTTAATTTGATACAATTACAATAAAAACTGCAATCTAAGGCAAGTAAATGAATTTTGTGTCAAGAGTGAAATACAATCTGTTAAAATTGGTTTGAAAATACAATTTTAGGTCTAGTACAGCAAGTCCTGACATTTCAGATTAATCTGTCCTATAACAAAATTAATGACACTCAAAGTTGTTTAAGAATGGCTGTTAACTATACTTACCCTATTCATCACTGGCTCGATCAGTCTAATCCAAGAAGTCACCAGGCTATTAAGTACAGTACATCAGTTCACTTTAAGGACATTTGGATTGGGATTGTTTGAGGGATCAAATGCCTGCTCACAGAAATGGAAGGTAAATAACAAGAGAAATAAATATCCCTGGTATTGCTGATGTGATGCCTGTAGGTCTGCATGTCACTGCAGCAGACCTCCCTGCTGAAAAATACACTGAAATTAAAAACTAGAGGCACCTCTGGGTGGATTTATCTGGGTGATCCAAACTTTTAGGACTTCCCGTGGGGCAGCAGATCCCGGGAGTGTGGCTCCTCCTGCTTCACACCTTGCAAAATCCGTGTCACAGTGAGGTTCCCCTGCTGCTGCCCCACTTCTGTCCCAGCTGGAGCCTGGAAGGAGAAAAGCTCAGGCTTCATCCTGCACTTCAGAGGAGAAAGTCAGAGTGCTGTCCATTGCTCTCGGCTTCGTTCCTCCTGTTAGCCTCAAGCCTGCAGTGCTAATTGCAATTTGGGGTCCAAACTGGCCATAAAAAGCTTTGCAAGCAATTAAGGCAGTGCAGAAAGCAGATGGGTTTGGGCTGATCTGCAGAACTAGAGCTGAGAAGAGCCACAGCAGGCATTGTTCTCTCCATTCCACTCTTAATTTTTTCCTGCTTAAAACTAAGAATAAAAGAAGATATATTCTGGTTTTATGTAAAGTGAAAAGGTTTATTTGAGCCATGATGATTTTGATATGACTTTATTACAGGGGTTTTTTTAATAGAAAAAAGTAAAACTAGAGTTTTTCACTGAAGATGCAAGGCTTACTATCCTCCTTTGGACAAATATTGTAGATCTGTGAGGCCAAGATGAATTTCTCCCTCTGCTTCATTGAATTTGAACCCCATTCCCTAACAGAGCGGGATCTGAAGGGGATGGTTCAGTGCATGCCTGAATAATGCCATGTATGCAGGAACAGCACCAATGTTTTGATCAGGGAAGACAGTGCAGATTCACTAGAACATGTCTATGAAAGGTGGAAGATGTTTCAAAGACTAGAAAATAAATTTTCCCTCCACAGTGAAAACTAGAAGTGGCTCATCTGCTTTTCCCAGGAGTGCCTTCGGGTAAAAAATGATGTTGTTCTTACTCCACCCATTTAGTGACTCTGTCCTTGCCACCCTATTTGAGAAAAGCCACTGGAACCTGTTAATTGTCTCAGATTAATTGTGTAGATTAATTGAAACTGTTTTCTTCAGAAAGAGGAGTGTTCACTTTACCTGAAGAGACACCCAGAGCCACAATTCTTATTTTTAATCTGAGGAACTGGCTCGTTGTGAAGCACATTCCATTTGGTGATGAAAATGGCACTCACGTTTCATTTGGCTTTGTACCTCTTTTGATCAGCATTACCTGGGTTTGCATAAATTATGGATCCTCTTTCCCTGCTGTTGGGAATGTGGAAAAACTTCCCCAGGACGGCTGAAATCCATGGGTTTGGCTTTCTCTGGAGATGTTTTTTGTGCTGAGCACATGCCAGGCTCAGACACCACCTTCCCTCCCTCCCCTCCCTCCGGAGCGAGACCATTCCAGGATTTCCCACTGCAAACTTTCACAGCTCACAAAGCTGAATTGATTCTCCTTTACTTTTGACACCGAAGGTGATCTCCTCTCCTCCAGGATAAAGTGCTACATTTGCTCACCTAATAGCCATACTTTTTGCCCAAATGTTGCCATTAAAAACTCAGGTCTGGCCATTAGGCTCTTCCTAGAGTAAGGCAGAAGAAAATTCAGGACTAAACCTGAGCGGTAATTACCTCACTGAATGTTCATCCACTCACACATTTTTCATCCACTTTGAAATTGCATTCCCCTATACATTTCCTGTATTCTAATGCCTCTCCTGCAGCTTTTAGCTGGAATCACCAGAGTAATCGGTGTCCTTCGTTGCAGTCCAGGCAAGACTAAATGCAGAGCTAACACCCTACACTGAAGTGATATGAATCACATCACCACAAAAAGCCTGACATCTGGGTTTGCCACATAGGCATGTGGGAATGAAAAATTGCTTTTGATGCCTCTCTTTCTCTGTTATTTTTATTTAAAAAAAAAGAAAAAAAAAAAGGAGGAAAAAAAAAATAGAAAAAGATGAGGGTATGACCATTACACAGAGATTTTCTTTTAAAATCTAGAGGGAAGAAATGCCAGCCTGGTACCTGCCTGGGTCTGACACACAGAAGCTCTCAAAGGGCAAGTGTGAATTTTGATGCTGTGGAGAATGTGGAGGAATTATCACACCTCTTTCCTAAGTGGACAGTGTAATTGCCACAGCCCAGGCAATCCAGAGCATGTGGGTATCCAGCTGGGATGTTTCCTTCTGTTTTAATAAATACAGGATACAAATATGCATCTCTAATTCAGGCACAGGATGAAGAAATCGTGGGGGTGTTACGTGCTCAAATCCATTTTGTGCTGTGCCAGGATGTAAGAAAGGAGCAGTAGAGGCCAAATTCTCCACCACTGGAGGGTTTTTACTGGCATGAATTTGTCTTTACAAGCAATAATTGTGATAATTGCCTCTACAGTAAGGAAATCTCCCCCACTGTACTGATTTCTGTCCCCTGCAGGACAAGCAGGAGCTCGGGAGTGACGTTCCCATGATGTTCATGTTCCTGTACAAGCCTGGGGTCCACCTCTGGACCTGAACACCTTTTATAAACACAAACCAGCCCATAACAAATGAGTATTTGTTTCCACTTCAGATAATCTATCCATCAACAGTTTTAGGACAACAGCAGTGGCAATTTAAATGGTAGAAAATAAGTAAATGCCATTTATTAGTGGCTGAATTTTTCATGGCCATGTTGGTATTAAATATTAACTGTATGGAATGTTTCTGTATCAGCTTCTAAAAGAGCATGGAAGTTGGTTTGTAAGAGAGTTGTTCTTAGTTTCACACACTCCTAAGACACAGAGGGTTCAGGATCTTTTATTACCATTTTAAAGTGAAGATGCATGGAGATAAATTTACCTGAAAAGCAAGCATGCACCAAAGGAAAAGGCAAACAATAATATTTATTGGCATAGTAAAATCCTGTTTTCTGTTAGGCCTGTGTCAAACTAAATAGACATTTACAGGTTGGGGTTTTTAAAAATTTATTTATAATTTAAAAAGAAGTAAACATGATTAACAGTCAAGACAATTCCTATTGCTTTTCCCACACATAACTTTTGTTATGTAGCCTTAGTGGCTGCACACACCAAGCAACATTCAGCATCAAGATTGGGATCCAGCCTTCAGGGGAGCTTCTCAAACCTCCCTAACTGCTGCTCTAGAGCAAATGTGACATTGAGTTGGGCAGAAGATGAGGCCTGGTGTCACATTAAGCAAAACATTCCAATCCAAAAGAAACGCCTGAAATCAGCTTTTGGTGCCAATCATCATCAGGGCATCTCTGGGCCAAAGGAGCTCTCTATTCCTTGCAGAAATATGAATAATTTGGTCACTGTTCTCTGTTCTCCTGCAAGTTCCCACTGAGATTTTTCATCAGACAGTGCATGAACCTTGTGAGCTGTAAATTAAGCATGAGAACAGCTTGGCTGGCAACATGCAAAGTGATCTTGGGACAGCCAGGGCCAGGCCTGTGCTCTCAGATCAAACCAGGTATCATTTCTCTGCTGTCACAAGACTTCTGCCGTTGTTTTCCTCCCAGTGTAAATCCCACCTGCCTGCTTGCTCATCCTTTTACAGTCCTCAGCTACTGCCAGATTTGCATTTTTATCTTTCAACAGAAGAGACAAATAGAGCTGCTGATTTAAGTTTTGGTAACTCCCTCTGCTTTAATGCTTCCACGATAATTTCCACTAGGCAAAAGAAAGAAGAGCAATAACATATTTTTTCCTAGATCAGTGCATCACAGCTGGATGTGACTTTTTATTTTCAGGTGGATGAGATTGGTGGCTGTGGCCAGGGCTGGGGGTACGACAGGCAGGTACCTTGGTGGCGTTCACAGGAGCCTGTTGGTGCTGAGGGGCTCTGCCAGCAAACACCACCTGAGGAAGAAGATTTTGGACTTAATCCATGACCCATTACTCTGCATTCCTGCCAGTCTGATGCACCCATGCAAGCGTGCCAGTGCCAGGGAGCAGCAAATCACAATCTGCACAAGGCAGGCTTTGGTGCCATTATATGAAATTCCATTTGCTCTATCCTTAATGTGAAATTTATGGGTTTAGCTGTTCCTGGTAAATTTTAAGATTTGGGGCTCTCTCTGGACAGGAGCCAGGCTGAATTCTTTAACTGGTAAAAGTGGACAAGCATAAAATATTTTGTCTGGCTGTAACTCGGACTGAGCTGCAGTCCTGGATTTCCTGCTGCATCTCAGGTTAGGAGATAACGGAAAAAAAGCTGAAGTCTATTCCACCAAAATCTTAAATTGTTTCAATGAAGCCTTTAAGAAATGCATATACTAATTTTAACAGCTTTGAGGATGGTCAGAAAAGCTGATGCCAATATCAGAAGAAATGGGAGTTCAATGGAAATCCATTTTCAGGAAAGCTCATAGAAATGTAGTGAACATTGAAATAATTGGAAATGCAGCTTTGTGATCACCTTGGTGACAGGGACCTTCTCACAATAATTCAATCAGATATCAATCTACAAACACAAAATCACATAAACACACCACAGAAAACCCCAAATTAACTCAAGGAATCACAGTTACAATGCCTGAGCCCAGATTTCAGAACTCAGGTATTGATGTAAGCCACATAGGAATGGCATTGGGCTATTGCTAACACATAACAATACAATTTAAGCCAGGCTTAAAACAGCCTCGTTTGAAGTGTTCTTATTCCAGGATCAGGTTTCACAGGCAATGACTGGGATGTGTCGTTTTTCTTACTCCACAGAAATGTTCTGTTCCTTGAGGAGGAAACAAAGGCCTTTGCTTTGCCAAGTTACCCACGTCAAAAATATCGAAACTTCATAAAACATCTGGTTCTCTCTGTTTCGCAGGATTCTTATTTGGTCACTGACTGAACTCTTATGGTCCAATTAATTAAATTAATGGCTATCTCATAAATTTAAAAAATATATACCCCATGTCCTTAAACCTCTGAATCCCAGCTGGGAACCTGAAAGGCGTGAAATACAAAGTAATCATCTCACATCAACAGAAACTGATCTTAAAGCTGTAATTACATGATAAATGTCTTTATGACACATGGCCACTATTTGGTCATGCCCTAGAGACAAATGCTAAGAGCCAAGAGGATGAGGAGGGGGGAGGAAAGGTACCTGGTAGCCAATCCCTTCAGCCTGTTTGCAATTTCATTGGCTTTCTTTCAATGACCTGAGACTTCCAAGAGCATGATAGATATTTCCTAAATATTTTACATTCAGGTAATTACAGTAGTATATGGATTTGCTAGTCAGCTTAGAGGAGACCAATTAATTGCTGCAAATCATGGTGTAAGAGATGAGCTTGCAGGAGGAGAAGGGTCACATCTTAATAAAATAGGCAGAGCTGGGTGCATTTGACTAAAGTCTGTCTCATGCAAGTTCACCACAGACTGGAAACCTCCTCAGTCTTTGCTGAGGTAAAATCTTTGTCTATTTGAGTGTTTAACTGAGTTAGAGCCATTGACTTAGGCCTTAAATTTCAGCAGTTTGCTGCTGGCCAAGCACCAGAGTAGAAAAATTTTATATCATATTTTTTTTCAGCACAGCATCCTCAGTTTCGTTATCTTTTCACAGGATTTCAATAGCACACGACTCAATGTTGAGTTTAATTTTTCAGCTGGTCTGCTCTGGAGATTTTCTCTCCCAAGGCATTAAATTGGCACACCTCTTTAAAAACACCAACCAAGGCAGTTTGGGGACCATATTCTCTGTCCTAAATGGTGCAGAACTCCCCACAAAAGCCAGTTTTGTGCTTCCCAAAAAAGTACAAAAAGACTCATTCAAAAAGACTCAAATTGCTGGTGTTTTACCTACATGGGGGTAGCACCATCTATAGTTTAAAGGACTGATGAGGATATGGACAGCTGAAATTATCAAGGCTTACAAATTCCTTTCAACTCAAAAAGTGGGATGGAAATCTCTTTCAAAGCAGGTTTTTATATTCCCCAAGCCCACAGAAAGCATGTGTGTATTTATTTTTCCCTGTCAGGTTGTAAGCATGAGGTCACATTTTCAAACACACCTGGGTTACAGAGGAGCTAAAGTGAATATTGCAGCATTCAAATGACCCTGTTAGAGCATCAGCATTGCTCTCACAAGCCTCTCTACTTCTATTAATTTCTGCATCATAGGCAGATGCTAATTTTGATTGGGAAAACAAGGCAACATGGAGACTTTTCCCTTCTTTATCATCCCAGTAAATCTAGCTGAACTGCATCACAAAGATATTCTGAGTTAGCTGTACCAAATCATATCAATGCCCTATTTTTGTAGCTTCATCTAACTCATTTTCAAATATGCCTTGAAAATTGTTTTTGAAGCAGTTGTTTCTGTGAAGCCATTAGATCTTACTTAGTGCAGTAATCGATGATGCTTCTCAAGGTTAATGACAAAGATAACTTCTGGGTTTTGATGTTCACATGACTTCTCCTATTGACTCCAGAGGGATCCTATCTCAAGACTGAAGCTGGCATTCAGAAAGGAATAATAAGGAACCAGGTTAATCATTAATCAGCACACAGATGTAATTATTTTGATACCAATTGCTATTCCATATAAAATTCCATCAAGAGATCCCACCTCCTGCATTACCTGAATTCTAGCTCTTTTTTTAAACTTGTCTCACTTAAAAGTAAATCTGCTGCTTGTTTAAAAGAAATATATGCTTGTGCAGCTTTTAAAGCAATTTTAAAACAGGTTTGAGAAACAATTGGCTTTTGCACCATGCTTATTCACACTAAGTGGACAATAAAATAGGGGAGAGCCTTGGCACACTGATCACATTTTATAGTTTTACAGTGTGACAAATACAGATACAAAAAGGCATGCAAAGTATCCTGGATAGTCATCCTGGTTTTCAACGACCCCGTGGGTATTTGCATTCTATTGATGCCTTAGGTTTTAACTCTTATATTGTTCAAATCCAGTGTGTAACTCTGAGGTGCCTTGTAGCCTCTGAGCTGCTGTTCTCTCACGCTGGTCAGACATAACAAAACCTCTCTGGGTTTGCTCTCCAAGGATGCCCAGACTGTCCAGGCCCAAAAAACTCTAAAGAGAGGACAAGCTGAGGGGAAATTACATCATTAGCTAAAGTTTTAATTGGCGAATTTATGCTGATGTACAAATGGACCAAACCAATAAAGGAGTGGGGAACTCGTGACTCGTTGCCCATCTTGGGGTCCATTTTTGGATGTTGCCTTTGGCTCCCAGGGTGCACCTTTGAAGGGCTTTCAAATAAATACCCACCTTTATTCCCTTATTCCTGTCTGGTCTCTGTTTCTAGGGAGCCTCTCAAGGCATCACAATCCCAGAAGGAAAACAAGGACACATCAACCCTGACAGGCTGGGGCTGCCCTGTGCAGGTGGGAGCCCAAATTGTCTCTGGTGGGAACATCCCAGTGCAAGATGTGTTGGGGGAGTCACTGCCCAAACTGTCCTTACAAAAGCGTAAAGCATGACTTTAAACTGAAAGAAAGAAGTTTTGGATGGGATTTTAGGAAGGAATTCCTCCCTGTGAGGGTGGGCAGGCCCTGGCACAGGGTGCCCAGAGCAGCTGTGGCTGCCCCTGGATCCCTGGCAGTGCCCAAGGCCAGGCTGGACATTGGGGCTGGAGCAGCCTGGGACAGTGGGAGGTGTCCCTGCCATGGCAGGGGTGGCACTGGATGGGCTTTAAGGTCCCTTCCAGCCCAAACCATTCTGTGATCCTATGATGACAGCAAGTTTAACAGACTTGAGCAAATAAAAATTTATTCAATTTAAAATGCAGCCACATCAATTTTTTTTTTTACCGTTTCTGAAAGGAATCTCATGACATTAAGGACAACAACAAAAAGGTTTTCCCAGAGCCAAAGATCAGGGAGGGCCCTGGAGATGATGCAAAAGAGCTTCAGGTACTGAGGCAACACTGAGTGAATGCATTAAATGTCTCTTCACGTAAGCTCTTGCTTAATTTTAAACCTGTGAGGAGTTTTGCATGCTCAAGGTTAAAATAAGTGACAAATAGCTTTGTGGAATAGCAGCTGGAATTCAGGAAAGAAACCAAGTGTGACAATAGGATCTATAATACAGTTATAAAAATACATAGGTGCAATAAAATGCAAATTTGAGGTATACAACAAACGGAGCACCCGAACCGTTCATCTCAGCTTCGTGCTCTTTGTGGAGAGACGAGGAGGTGGAGTGGAATCAGCTTTTATATAACCTTAATCTCAAAGAGCCTTCCTAATATTAAATGCATAAATTAAGGGGTTTTTTTCACTAACAGTCTCTGGGAAAGCTGCAGTTTTAATGCAAATGAGTCCCAAAGAGACAAAGAGAAAATAAATATTTGTTTTTCATTCAATGATCCTGTTAGGTGTTATCTGCTGTGACCCTCCCCAAGCCTTACCATCAGATAGCCATGCAAACAGGGCCATTAGAAATGAGCAGCTTTTCTTTGAAATTAAATATAGATTTGCCTGAAAATTTCCTTATCTCTTTACATTTACATTTCTAACAATACCCGTGTATTATTGCCGGGCTCACCAGTAAAATTCAAAGAGGTCATTAATGAAAGCTTGTTCTCATATAAAGGATTTTAGTGAATTGTTTTGTGAAGAAAATTCTGCTTGTTTAGTACACAGTGTAATTGCTTCCTTTGGCCATCTGCTAAGCAGGTGAAAACCTGGAGTTCACAAAGGTATTTTTTTTTTATTTACAAGCTATTGAATGCCCTAAAGGAGAGTGCCCACATCTTGTCGATATTGTCCGTGCCTCCCTCGGAGGTGAAGATGCAATATGTGCTTATCTGCATTTTACTGGCATTCCCTTAAGTACTGAAGCTCCTTCTCTGTCCTGTTCCTGCTGGTGTTTTCTGTGACCACAGCTCTCTGTCCCTGCTCTGCTGCGCATCCCCTCTGCCCTGTCCCTGCTGAGCATCTGGGGAATTACAAACTCCCCTTCTGACTTCTGCCAATCCTCTCCGGTGGTGAACATTTGGGGTGGATGGAGGGCAGGGAGCGTGTCCTCGAAGCAAAGAGGAAATTGGGTGTCACCTCCAAGTAACATGCAAACCTTTATTTATTTTTCAACATTTATGGATGTTTAATTACCAATGTGGTCGAGATCAGGTGTGGAGTCCCATTAGCAGAGCTTTTGTCTGGGAATGTGTGCATGAATGTGAGTTAAAGGTGTTCTTGTGACTGTGAATACTAATGAACGGTGAGTCGGTGGGGAAAACCTTTCAAGGGATGTTGCAAGCAGTCCAAATGCCCGAAATGCAGAACTTGGGTTAGAAGAAACAAATATTCTAAAAATAGAGACAACAAAGTGATTGAGTATCAGCTAGTAATACTCCGTGGGGCATTTTAATGGTCCCTGGGACAGTTCTTAATCGCCTGTGAACGAGATTCCAGCGAGCTGGAAATTGAGACACACAATAGTTGCAAGAGGGAGCTAATGGAGGGACTCGAAAGACCCGACAACATGGACAGAAACTGTTTGAGATCCAATTTTAAGCTGGATTGTAAACTAATTAACTGACTCCCGTTAAAGTTCCCGTACATTCCCTTTAGGCTCAAGGGGAATAAAGCCTCACAGACAGCCCCTGTGCCCTTTCACGGGTGAAGTGGCTGAGTCCCAGCCCTCTCACACCAAGGGAGGAATCACTGGAGCTTTTCCCTGTGCTTGGTGTGCGCAGCCCCTGCCAAAGGCTCCTCTGCTCCCCAGGGCTCTGCCATCCTCACACCGCTTTCCCTTTGGGAGCCTCAGAGCTTTAAAGGAAAATTTGCCATTTCTTTTAGCGGGTTTTTGGAGGGCCCACAGAAGCGACGAGACGTTTCCAAACCGCTGCCAGCTCTGAGAAGTGTCCTTTCCGAGCGCACGGCAAGCGCTTCCAAAGGGCTGCGGGCTATTCTGGGATTTGACCTTTCGCTGCGAGGAGAAATTTGGCTGCTGCTGCCAAGCCAGAAGCGGCTCTTTTGGAGCACTAGCCAGGCTGCCTGTGTGCCTGTCACCTTGCAGGCTCCGGGCTGTGACAAGCACAGCGTCCCTCGGGTTTTGGATCCGCCTCCTGAGATGTTAAGGAAGGAGAGCTGCTCCTGCCCCCATGGAAGCAGCGAAAGGAACTCCTTGACTGGGTTGGGAACGCATTCAAGCAATGAATCAGGTGGTTTTGGTGGAAATTTGCAATTCAAAGGCTGCCATTAGAAAAGTAGCATTTGAAACTGTGTTGCTGTGTTATGCCTCATGTAGATCAGTATCAAATTAAATTTCCCTATTGTACCTCTTATGTTGTTAACACAAAGCAGGG
This sequence comes from Daphoenositta chrysoptera, assembly GCA_013397915.1. NCBI lineage: Eukaryota > Metazoa > Chordata > Aves > Passeriformes > Daphoenositta > Daphoenositta chrysoptera. Next base: position 448,633 of record VZRO01005746.1, read on the forward strand.
AGTGTTGTTTGCCTCATCTCCATCCTTCTAACTGCAACATCCTTTTCAGTTTAAACTATACAGAAGTGAATCATTATTGAGGCCTTCTGTTTACCATCTTTAGAAGATTTAATTTATCCCAATAAACATTGTGAAGCAGACCTTTTGCATTTGCAATGACATATAATTTACTTGGAACAAATGCTATGGGTTCAGTATAAAGACCATTCATCAGGCAAATCTGAATCAGAGGCAGCTTAGAAAAAGAATCCTTTGTCTAATTGTTTTCCATCACAAACAACATGTGGGAAGGAGATTTAGGCAATATTTTCAAACATTATGAGCTACATAATTATTGTCCTCGGCAAACCTGGTGATAGTTTTTGCAGTCACAATTGCACTTTATCTGTCTAATCACCTATTCACTGTGACCAATTACAGACTTGGCATTGATGAGGAGGCATTTAATAATATTAAATACAAAACCCGAGATTTGAATAATGTTGAGTTTATGACACAAACTAACAAAAGCCAGGAAATTCAAAGGCGAGGTTTACGCTCCATCCTTAATTCATGGCATTCTGCCGAGGCAGAAGAGCACACACGAGCACTGCAGAGCCCTCCACCACACAAAGATCGTTGCAGTGCTGAGTTACAAAGGAATAATAAAGTCTTGAGATTAATTTTTAATGTTTAAGTCTTTTGCAGATTTACCATGTAGCTGCAACCATCTTCTTGTTATGTGTTATGCTTGCAGAGCTTTTTTACTTGACGAACTTTTGGGGGGAAGAGGAGTTAGAGAGTGGTGTTTTCCATATCCATTTAATACCACGGTCCTGGCACAGCAAAAAAAGTCAATAAAATGGGGAGTTTCCCTCATTTTCCCCCCAGTTGCTTCTATCGATGCAAGTTCCTCTCTGCAAAAGTGCAGCCCTCTGTCAGAGAAAAGAGTGAAACTGATACAAGGGAAGTCCTCGTGGCCATAAATTAGAGGAGTTTTGAGGCTGCTCTGAATTTAACCAAGCTGAAATTAATTTCTAGGTACCTTGAGCAAAGAGATGGAAGGAGAAGGTACAGCAGCATCTCCTCTACACCCTCCTGCCACAGATTCCATCCAGTTTGCTTATACCTGGAAATAGGTCACAATATTTCCCATGGTCCTTACTGAGCATACCATGTCAAAATAATGTAGAAAATATATTTTTATTTCTGTTATTCTCAATAAAGGTGCATCTTATTTATAGCTCGCAGTGTACACAGACTGCCTTGTTCTAGGGGTTTCAGTTTCAATGCAAGAAATACAATTGGATCTCAGAGAGTTATTTTGTGAAATCAAGTAAATAACCTATTATGATCCTGTTAAGATCCTTCTACTAATTTTATACCATTTATTTGTTGTGCTGTAAACTAAAATGGCATCTTGAAATGCAGCAAGACCTGCCTCTCACCTTAGTTTTAAAGGCAGATCCTGCCTTGATCAAATGGCTCCAAAGCAGCTGAGATGGTCTAGCATGTAAATCCTCCTTGGTTTGGGGATTATTGACCCACTGCACTCTAATGGGAGTTTTTGGAGATGTTCAATCTTTTGTATCCATCCAGCTGCATCTCATGTGCCTCCTGTTTGCCCTTTGCAGCTTTAGGGCTATTACGTGAGTCCAGTGGCCGACAATAAATGCAAATAATTCTTATAAATTATCAGATGCCTAAATAGGAGAGTTAACCCCTTGTCTGCTTTTAGACCTGGGGTTTTGTGATTTTTTCTCCCTGGCCATGATCATGGTTGGTTTTGGCAGAAAGGAGGGAGAAAAGGCAGGAGCAGTTATTGATTTTTGTGAGCCTCCAGCTGGGCAAGCATGAAATGGGAGGTGGTTCCTGGAAGGAAGGAGGAGGATGAAGCCACAAAGAAGCTTCTCCACCTCCTGCAGCTCTTCTGGGGAGGCAGGAAAAGGGGAATCATTTTGTGTTCCTTGGCACTACAGAAGTGCATCAGTTATTTCAGAAACAGAGGGAGATGGGTCAGCAGAGAGGCAGAGAGAAGAAATTCTGGTGGTGAAGTTGCTGGTCCACACCAAAGAAAAGCAGCCAAGCACCCATCCCCTGTCCTGGTCCCCTGGGTGTCCCCAGCTCCACTGCCCACAGGAGTTGTGAGCCACCTATTCCTGTTTTGGTCCTAAAGCACAGGAAAAGGGGGGAATCACTAAAAAAAGAGTGATGGTTGGGCCATGAAATAGTTGAAAGCTGCATAAAGCAAAAAAATTCCCAAGTATCTTCTCAACAATCTAGGGTAGAGAGGATGGAGGCACCTCTGGGATCAGGTGGGAAGTGATCATTTTTATACCCAGAAAGGAAATTTAATTACATTTTTAAATATAATTACTGGGAATTGCTCTAGCTAAAATATTTTTTCTTGAGGCTTATTTATAGAGCATCCTCTCTGTCTGATGCAGCCCAAATTCTAGATGTCAACAGAGCCTGAATGTCACAAATATGTAAATATTGGAATGGTTCATATTTATGCCAATATATGTTAAAAAGCCTTTATTTTCTTCTGAATATTACCCCCATTTTAAAGACAGACCAAAAAAACCCCAGAGAAATCACAGATGACTTCTCATTCATGAGGCATGATTTACCATGGCTGTAATTCTTGACCTACAATTTCTGCAGGACATTTTAGGGCTATCAAACAACAGAAAAAAAGCAGTCCTGCACTGCTGGAGAATCAGTAGCAAAAGGGGTTTCCTCTAGAAATAAAGATCAAAACACAAATCACCTCACTGCATAAGAAATACAATTAAATTAACAATTATAATCTATCTTTAAAAAACACATTCAAACATTTAATTTGCATAGAAACAGGCAGTGCTATTCATTTTGAGACAAGAAAATCAAAAGTCATAGCTAGCAGCCACTCTTCTAAACCAGATTTTGAGCACAACCCCCCCAGGGCTGTTTCTACCAATTTTCCAATAAATCATGTAATGACTTTTAGAAAAGACAGATATTTAATTCTTGAATTAGAACTATAGGACCATAACCAAAGACTGACAGCTCTCTTATTCTGCCACACTCCCATACAAACCCTTTCAGCCAATTGGCTGTGAAATAATGCAATAATTAGGCAATTAGATATTTGGGAGAATGCAGAATGAAGCACTGAGCGCTGACCTTTATTACATAGATCAAAGTACACTGCAGGAATTGCCAAATATATCTTGTTTACAAGCCCTTCTCAATTTTTTTCAGCATTTCAAAATTAAGAATTAGGGGCCGTGCCTCCACAGCTGCACATATATTTGCAGTTGATGTTAGATATGAAGGAGAGAAATCACATTTTTTGTGCATAGAAAGCAGCAGTTGTTTAATTGCTGGTTCTTTACTTGCACATATTGATTTAAACCTATAACATATATTGTGTAGCAATGTGATAAACATTATAAACCAAATGTTCCCAAATAACTTTTCCATTCCCGTTAACGGTGCTACTTGGAAGAGTAAGGGGAAAATTAAAATTAATTATGGATAAAATCAGCAAGTTATGGAGATCATCTCCTCCCTGAGCCCTGGCAGAGGGGAGTCCCCAGTTAGTAGAGGGGAGTATCTCTGGACACTTAAATTTAGAATGGAGTTTTGGGGTTTTTTCACTCTTAATGGTGAAAAATATGAGTATTACACAAGGCTGCTGAGGTGGGCTTGGCCTCCAAGTGAAAGATGTCCCTGCTCAGGGCAGGTTGGAAGGAGATGATTGTTAAGGTCTCTTCCAACCCAAACCATTCTAGGAAACTCTACTCATAAATCAGAATAAAATACAATAAAATACTCTGAAATAAGGCTGCAAGGACATTCAGGGAGAAGGAACAGCTTAACAGGTTACCTATAATTAACTAAATTAACTATAATTCATATATTTCAGCCATGGGAGAGCTGAGGACTCTCTCTGCTGACCCAAACCTCAACCATACCTATTTTTAGAGGAATTCAGGTGTGAGTTTGATTGTGCAGTGATGCTTCTGGAGCATGTGCTGATGTCCATGGACCTTACAATGGATGGCTCGTGTTTGTGTGGCCACACCTGTGTTGTGGAGCTCATGGAGAATGATTTTGGGCACAACATTCCCATGGTTTCTATATCAGCATCGAGCCAGGGAAAGCAGCTTTTTGTAGGAAACCACAGGCACTGGGTCTAAACAAGTTAGGGAAATCTCCAGAGTGACACGAGCTGTCAAAGGAGGAAAGAAAAACACTGCAAAACTTGTTTTCTTTATCTCTGCAGTGGTTGGAATTTCTGTATTTAACATTTGCCCTGAGTGGAAGGAGAAGAATTTGTACATTTTCCAATGAGCTGGTGAGAAGTTTCAGATTGGTGGCATTTTGCTTGTCATCAGGGACAGAGAGCTAATTAGGAGGTGTGAGACAGAGCCTGCTCTTTAGTGGCAGTTCCCTCAAACGACTGAAACTGTGGAGAAAGTCCTTCCTAGTCTGTAAAAGTTACGGCATAAAATTTTTATGTCTTGCACAGCTGGAACCTGCGAACGTGGAAGTTCCCTCTGAGCAAGACATATAGTGAGATACAAAGTCTCTTTAATGCATAATTTGTGAGTGAAGCCAATTTTCTACTTTAAGTTGCATATTGTCTCTTTGGGGTTTTAAAAGAATATTCTGGCTCTAAAAGGAAGGAATGTGATTATCTGTGTGTAACCCCATGGAAGACAAGGAGAAAAGCTGGAAGGAGCAGATGCACTTCAAATATAACTATTTAAAATATAAACCTGGCATCAGGAATTACTCACAGCCCTTTCTACCTCCTTTCTCCACCCCTAAGTAAAAATACAGTTATATTTGCAGTTAAGGAACATCCTCTTACTTGAAGGTAGTGCTACTGGAGCCTCCATGGTGCTACAGCAGCCTTTGGAAAATTAATCCCCTTGTGCAGAGGTGAATTTATAGGCTTGCATTAGTTAGAGATGACTGGGATGTAAATAACAATATTCAGGTATAATTTCTGTCAATTTGTATCATATACTGCCTTTTTTATAATATTCAATAAGTAGCTGGAAGTAGCCAGTGGCATTCACGTGGCCAACTGCAATTTAAGAATTTCATTTAGAAATACCACATTCTGCCATTTGTCCTTCAAGACTTTTAAAATTAACACACTCCAACGTTTAAACAGCTAAGAACATACACATATATGTGTCTACATAATTTTAGAGGTTACGATTGGTATAAATATATAACAAAGATATTTTATGTTTTGTATAAATCTCAAAGCACACCTTCCATTGTGTCCCCCCTGATCCCAAGATTCTAAAGCCAAGAGGAGCTTGACGGTGTTTGAATTGGGGTTTAAGCCTTTCTTGAGAAGAGGAAATATCTGAGGTGTGAACAGCTCTGTAGGAAAAACAAACTTTTGCAAATGAAACTTTGCCTCTTTCACGATCATCTGAGCTGCATCACTCTGCCCTGGGCGTTTGGCTCATCTGCATGACAAAGGACTTGAAAGTCTCCCATCTTTTTGTATCATGGATGTGGGTTTTAAAAAGCATATCCCACCAGGTAACCCGTTTGAAGATAATATTTAGATCAGTTTGAACAGTTTTGCTCACTTAAATTCACATTACAGCACAAAATGAGTGAAGACCAGATCGAAATATACTCACTTATAAAAATTTTTCCCTTGTTGACCTTCTAGGATTAAAGCCATGGCCCTACACCATGGTGTTGTCACCAGATGTGTTGGTTAAGAGTAATTCCAGTTGTAGATGAAATTTGCACAGAGTCTTCTTGTTTTGGTATCTGGTCAAGGAACTTTTTAAAACAAACTGAATAGAAGAGAAATGCTCATTATCCCTTTTTTTGTTTGTTTGTTTCTGGGAGCAGACAGAATGGAAATCTCCAGGTATGCTCTAAGGGGAAAAGTTTTCATGGAATTTTATTTACAGAGTCAGGATTTGAGGTTATGCCCAAATGTGAATGTAGTTCAGACTTAAGAAGGTGCATTAAAAAGTTAACCCAATATATCTCTGTGCCTTGCACAGGAAGAGGCTGAGCCACCAAAAATACTTTTATTTTTGATTAGTATCAGAATCACCATAAAATTAAATAAATCAAGTGGATAAGTCAGGAGAAAGTATGCCCAGTTTAAGCTAAACCTGCCATAAAAGCCCTTTTCCAGTATAGTACAAACAGGAAAATTATTGATTAACTTGTATTGCTCCAGAAGAAGAACAAATTATTGCTGATTAAAGCCATGCAGGTGATAAAGGAACTTAACCAACAAAAGCTGGCAGCTTTAGGTTAGGAAACAGCTGTGTCCCTAATTATGCAGTCTGATTTATACTCTATTAAATCAGTATATAAGTAACCCATTTCTCTGAAAGCATTTAAACCTCTTATATTCCACCAAACACGGCAATTTTATTTGAAATAAATGTATCCAGCTCTTTTGGGAACATATGGTATATTTCTCTCTTATTAATAATTCAGTTCAAATGAGCAAAAATTAGTTGGTGCAGTTACAGCTGATTTTGTCCTGAAAAGATCTGCATTAATTTTAGACGTTTTGTAAATTGGGCTATTAAATAAAAGCATTATATGTGAATTACCCTTTAAATTTTAAGCAAGTTGGTAGTTTAATGGTATTTTCTAGTCAGATTCATTTTCGATCTCTAAAAAATTATAGTCATTACAGTAAGACAAATTTTTGAAACCTGCTACTTCCATCCAATTACATATAGTGCTAATAAGTAAACTAGAAAACTTTTATGCCTCATTCTCTCTATTTTGTCTTTTCTGTCAGGTGGCAATTTCTCTGTTCACTTTCCCTTGTGTAAATAAGGAGCTGACCTCCAGCTCCTCACAGATAAGTTCCACCTCCAAATTACTGTGAATTCTGCTTCTCGTCACTGGGAGCTCTCCCAGTTGCTGCTCCCACACATCATTCCTGGTCCGTGGGTGTGAGTTTTTGGGCTGGCAGGGATCTGCATCGGGGAATTAGGAGGAAAGCGAGTTCATATTTTGTGTGAGGGAAATTTCAGCGTGCTGCTGAGCGGGTCTGGGATGGATTCTCCTCTCCATACCACTGCAGGACTCCTGCCAGCATTAATGGGAGTCATGTTCGTGAATCAGGAGGATGTGCCCCCGTAGCTTCCAGTTCTGCTTCCATTTTTTGCCATGGCCAAACTGGTTTAAAGACGCTCAGGTAAAGTGGGATTTGATGTGATGCAATGATATTCCCAGCTAACCACCTACTGAGCAGAAAGTCTTTAACTTCTCAAAGCCGTCCAGAACCACAAACACATGTAGAGGGTACAAATTAACCCAGAAGTGTGAAACCTGAGTCGATTTCTTGGCAGCTATTTTTGGTGGAGCCTTTTGATCCCTTCAGAAGGTCTCTGATGTGCTGCCACCAACGGGTTCATTGCTAAACATCCTTATATTCCTGTTTTGCATGCGAGTCTAGGACAAGGAAGCTTAACTCCTTGATTTTATTAACAAATTTTGACGTTGGAGCCCATGGCATCTTCCAGCACACTGTGGAGTATCAAACAAAGCCTTTTCTTTCCGGTTGCCTTGTGTTTATTTGTGTAGTTTGGGTTAGTTTGCCTCCTAATTGCCCCCCAATTAGCAGCTGCATATGCATATTAAAGAGAACAGCCACTTAGATCTGCACATGTAGGATACCTCAGAATATAATAGCATTGATCATTCTAATTTTAATAACTGCTTTGCTCACATATCTTCATCCACGTCTGCACCTTTTTTGTTATATTATCTACCATTTTAGAAAGCTATCTAGCTTACTTACAGAGTTAAATTCAAATAGTCTAAAGGTTAATGTGAAACACTGGCAAGACATTATGAGCACAGCAGTATATTTTAAAGGCATTCAGCTGTTGGAATTACTGAGAGCCAATGCTCAGTGTAAATCCCCATCTCTGCACCCACAAAGTTTTTTACCAAAAAAATCCCTTGTCCTGCTTGACCATGATGTTCTCTGTGGCCTCTCTCACTGGCACTGAGGCTGTGATGGTGACCAATCTCAAATATAAATCTCTGGGATTCTTATAATAATGTGAACCCTCCCTGAATCAGATTCACATCTCGTTTGACCTCCAGGGTTGTGCTGGTGGTGGTACCTCAAACTCTTATTTAGGGACAGAGCTCAGAGCTGTGAGTTCAGGCACTCAGGGGTGGCTTTGGCTGGGCACCCAGGGGTCCTGCAGCCCTCTGACACCCCGGTCCAGGTGTCCCTCCAGCACCAGAGGACAATCCTGGAAGGAGCTGCTTTCCGTGGGGGAAGTGGCAATGAAGGAGGTAGAGAAGGAAAATTACCCAACCTGTAACAGGTACATTCATGTCCTGGTGGTCTCCTGTCACAGGACATGGCCCCAGCTTGGTCCCACCCAGCAGGTCTGCCCCATAAAATCTGTGTTATCAATGAGAGCCAGTGGAGAGCCTGAGTCTGATGTCCTGTGTGGTTTCTGCTGTTTTATCTAAACTTGCTCCCACTGAGAGAGCCCTACTTTTACAGCATTCTGAATAAAAATTAAAATATATAATAAAATAATAAATATATAAAATATAAATATAAAATATATAATAAAAATTGTCTTTGCTTGGTGTTTCCACTCATTAAGCATCTAATTCAATAAAAAAGTTTCAGAAAATTTTTGAGTGCAATGAAGAAAATCCTTGTCATGGGAAAGAACAACAGCTCTGCCTCTACTGCCAAGTTCATAGATCAAGGGGAATAATTCCAAGCTCCAATTTAGGAGTTATATTTTTTCTTGAAAAAAAAATAAAGCAGGAAGATTTCCATAAAATGCAGGGAGAATGCACATATTTATCTTATTGTGGAAAACTTACAACCCTTGAATGAAAGAAAGACATCTGGCATGCAATTCCACCCAAACCAGCTGCGCTGGGTGTTGAAATCCACTGACGGGTACTTTTTCCTTTTTTTTTTTTCCTTCAGCTGAGCAGGCTGTATTTTTCCACTGTGCACTGAAAGCTCCTTGCAGTGTTCCAGACTTATTTTCCACGGCACAGTCCCTCCTCACAGGGCAAGGCAAAGGCAAGTGGACAGATAACATCAGGCTGTGCTGCTTTATTCACTCTCAGTGCCACTGCTGGTGCAGATCCCAGTTTTTGCTGCTTTTCTCCAAGAGGACTTTCTGCTCTACATGACTTTTATCGGGATATTTATATGAACACCTGTAATGTGGGGAAGAACACATCACCTTATCTCTTCCACACCTTAGCTGTCCTCCTCCTGCCACTGCTTCCCCCTGATATCCCCTGCCTCTACAGCCCACTCAGACAGAAATCCTCAGGTTAATAATGGCAAGTGCTGATAAGATGAAAAAGGCAATAAAGTGTGTTCAAAGGGGCACTCTTTGATCTTTCAGCAATATTCCACTTCCACTGATCCCCAGCACTGTCAATACTTTAATGACACAAACAACCTGGCCCAGAGGGTGCAAAGCTGGTAGAGCTCCATCACTGTAACTCTCAGCCTGACCATTGCAAGCAAAACCCAAATAAACGTGGCGTTTTCACCTCTGCTGAGTTTGGTGAGCAATAGATCAAGATCCATGCTCTTTTCAGGGAAGTGATTTATTTGGTTAGAGTCAAATATCCTCAGTGCCTTCCTGGTCCTTCAGTAGAAAAATTGTGTTTAAACTGTATCTTGGTTTCTCTTGTATTTTAACCGTTATTGCACTGGAAAAACAAGCAATTTAACACATTCCAGCAAATATTTAATAAAAAATCTATTCCTGCAAAAAGAGATAAGTTGGTGACATTGGCTGGGCATGTGTGGCTGGGCAATTCTTCCCTTTGTCAGGCTGCTTCTCCAAAATCTCTCCAGAGCTGGGGCTGTGGGAGGTGTCTGGTCCCACAGGGAGAGGTGGCACCTGGCTGGGCTGGTGGCTGTCCCCAGGTCCCTGCCAGGCCGTGGTGCCTGGTGGGGGAACATCTCTCCTGCACCTCCATCCCCACCCTCACCACCTCGCTGAGAACTCCTCACAAGACCTTCCACTTTCCCTTCTTTAGGTTTCACTTCTGGAAGAAATTTTCTCGTAACTTCCCATTTTCCATCGTGAGGATGTGTCAGGTCTGGTGAGAGTCTAATTGCCTCATTCTTAATTATCCTACATTCACCCTTTCCTCTGCCAGCTTCTCTCAGAAGAGCAAGCCCAGCTGAAGGGGGTGAGCAGGAGGAGAGCAGGATTTTCCCCAGAAAAAGAGATTTTTCTTCTGAGATAAAGATATCAGGCGCTCGCTTTTATAGGAGTTAGATTATTAAGACCATTAAATCATTAAGACTTTGAAATAATAAATCCTCAAAAATGTTAAGATATGCATGAGAAGAAGTAACCTTCCTCACATTCCCCAGCATGCCCTGAAATTAGCTGTATTATTCCCTTACAAGTTACTTTTTCCATAGCTTTTCTGCCATTTACTTTGCAAGGCCTCACATTTGTTTCATCCGACTCATTGTCCCATCAATGGGAACTCATTGTGGAAATATAAATAAATCTGTAACCAGTCCAAGCCTGTCTCTGGCAAAGGAAATTCCATTTTTACAGTCATGACATCACCATAATTTGTGCCAAGTTGTGGTGTAATAATTGAGAAAATAAAAGATATGTTAGTATATTTTTAAATAGGACAACTATTTTAAAGTGTAAAATATTGTTAATGGTACCTAATTTCTGGATATTTCCCCAGTGTTTTGCACCTACCAACAAATTGCCCTAAATGTAACTTAAACTCCCCTCAGCTTAAATGTAAC
>VZRO01005746.1:461909-479187 GCA_013397915.1 Daphoenositta chrysoptera
ACAAACAGAGAGGAACAAAGTCTAAAGATAGGCCCCTATTTAGGACCTCTGAATTAACCCTTTAATTAGTAAAGTTGGATATTTAACCATCGAGACTCAGCCTGTGAAAGGTGATAAATTGCAGGTGACAGATTGCACTGTCTATTTGATCTTGGTTAGGCAGCATCACTATCAGGCTTTGTGATATTAAATGGATAAACATCCTACATTTCTCATTTTTCAATTCATGTCAGCTATCCCCAGGTCACTATTGATGTCCCAAGTATTCAAACCAGAGCCCATCTGCAAAATCCTCCTGGCACTGCCCTCAAGAGCACCCAGAGCTGTGCATGGGGCACAGCCAGGCTTTCTGTCCAAAAACAACTCAAAATCCTGCTCCACTTCCAAGACCTTGCCCTCAAAGTCAACATTTGCATTTGAGTCCTCCCAAGCAGCTCTGCAGGTGGATAAGGACCCCTCTGTCCTTCAGGGAGGCACAGACTGGTGTCCCCCCAGCCATGGGATGTCTCTTCACTGGGCTGGGAGTGAACATGGCACCACCATCACCATTTTGGGGCTGGGATGGGGAAAATTTTGGGGTTTGACATTATCTCCTACCACTTCCCTCTGAGTCTGGAGTCTTCCAAGGCCATTTCAAGCCTGTCCTGAAGCACTGAGAAGTGGACCCAGAGTCCCCTGAAGAGTGAAGTCCATCCATGTGATGGATTAAACCTTTTCTTTGTAAATGAAGATATAGTCCCTTGGACAGATAATTTTCTGACAAAATGAATTGAACCATCTTTCTGTTATATTTAGCCTCTAATCCCCTACAAATGCACTTTTGACCAATCTCCTTTTCGTTTTGTCACGGTCTACAGATTGTGCTCAGAATTTAGCAATGCCACAGTAATTGAAAACGGAATAAAATTTCACATCTGGGTTTATTTGAGTTCTGTCCTGCAATACCTTTCTATTATTCTATTCATTTAACTTCTGCAAGGTAGCAAAATAACAATAAATATGTAATTGTTGCATTTAATTGAACATATAACAAAAAGTTGCTGTTTCTCAAGGCGTTTTGTACCCTTTGCTTCCAGCGCATTTAATTATGTATGAACTCTTCAAAAAAACCCTCTCAAATAATGTGAGTCGTCTTCTAGGAGAGAAGATTTAAAGATGATAAATGTTATTTAGAATCACTATGATATGATTCATATTGTGATGCGATTGGGAACAATATTAAAACCCACCAAGGCTATTATACCTAAATTTTTGTTTCAATTCATGCAATATTGCTGCTGCTTAATATGATTTCTATTTACCTCTTTCCATTGTTAGTGTTTTATTGAGGTTGTGTCAGCTTTATCAGGTTAATCTCTGCTGCAAATGGAGGTCAGCAGAGCCAAAGCACTGGCAAAAAACCTGTCTCCATTATATTCTACTTGGTATGAATTTACTCAAAAATCCTCCCTCTAATATAAACTCTTTCTTCACCATTCTTCGATTATAATATTTCTACCTGCACAAGCCCTGACAGCTTGATATTTAAAAGCTATATAAACTCTCATAATCTAATTTTATATCCTTTTTTTATAAAGAGGGACTGCGCCTCATTTAAAGTAACAGTGAATGTATTCATCAAAAGGTTTAACATGGAGCAATCTTGGCCATCAATAAAAGCTTGGATTTCAGGTGTTTTAAATAACAACTTAAAAACATGCACGGCTACTCTTAATGACAGTGACAATGAGTCATTAATTTGTGTTCTTCTGGTGTCAGGGGTGAGGCGAGTAATCCTGTCATGCCCTTGCTAGAATACAATTTGGCAAAACAGGATATTGTGGAAGCTTTATAAATCTTATATCTCTATTTCTCCTTGTACTGGTCTGGGGAATAATGAAAAAGAGCGACACATAAATTTACCTACCAAATGGGGTGTGCTCTCTCTCCTGAATATCCACACATAACTCCCATTAACATTACTATAAAATATACATGCACAGCAGGAGGAAGGATAGCCTACCAGATATCCAGAGGTCTGGAACAGGAGCTGAACTGTATTTTTTTCAGTAGCTGCCAATCCATCCCAGATCACAGGGATTCTTTTTTTTTTCCAGTTTGAGTCAAGCATTCAACTTAAATCATTTGCATAAAAATAAGTACAGCCAAACTGAAAATAAACCGGACTTCAGAGACAGTCTGAAAATATTTTTTCTCTAATATGTTAAGTTTACTTAGTTCCAGTAGCAGATCAAAAGCGAAGAAACCCAATTAAAAAGACAAAAAAAAACCCTCAAAGATATTTTTTGTAGTAAGTTTCTAAATATGTTATTGGAGAGGTGATTGAAATCTGACAAAAACCACAACGTTTTATAATAATGTCCTGCAGCAAAAGTATGGCACCAATAACTAAACAATACTTTATCACCTTTGCCACTCTCAACAGCTCCCATTAATACCGAGATCAGAGTGTTAGGCCTTCTATTCCCCAGCTGACCAAGTTAGTGACAGCCAGGGCTTAGGCAATGACATTGAAAAATATTTGCGCTGACACAGCCACAAATCACGGCCAGACGAGTTTAAAACTCAATATTCACTAAACTTGCATCTGTTCTTTTCTTGTTAGAGCATCTACAACACATTTGTTACGGGCTGAATTCCTCAAAGAACCCAAACACTGATGGAAAGTGATAAAAATTATTGGCTGGGAAAACTCGATAGGCAGAGGGGCCTTTGTCAAGCCATTTATTCATATGAGGTTATTGTCTGAGAGGGAATCACCTGGGACACCTGAGGAAGAGATGTCCTAAGATTAGAGGGTTTTTACATAAAATGCACCCAGTCAAGGAGGACAAGTACCTTTAAGTCAAATTTTCTAAACAGTCTCATCATACACGTATTGATTTTTATTTTCATCTCTCCCAAGGAACCTGAGGAGACATTTGGCTACTTAATGATTGCCACAGGACATTGTGTGTTCCATGTGGTTCAGATCCTCTCCAAATGAGCTCTTTCCTGGGTATGGTGAATGGCAGATGGCCCAGATGCACGTCCATTCCCAAATTTCAGCTTCAAACATCCTGCCTCTTCCTGACAGCATGCAGGACACACTTTCCCTGCTTTTTTCCCCCAGACCTGTGTCACTAAATCCCTTAAACAGGACACAAGCTCCTGAGGACAGCAATGGACATCTGCACACCTTTAAACTGGTAGATCTGTTTAAATTAGGTCCAAGGTGGTGGCCTGCAGCTGGTGGTGACCTTCTGGCCTGCAGCTGGTGGTGACCTTCTGGCATTCCTCCTTTCAGGAAACTGTGGAGAAGGAGGGCAGGAAGGCAGTAGGCAAATGTTGGTGGACAACAACCTCGGGAATGAATGCCAAGAAAAGTTGCCTGTGGTGTTATCTTGTGATGTCCCTAAGCCAGTGGGTGTAAAACAGGGAAATACGAGAGCTCTGGGCTGCAGGAATTGTCCCAGCCTCCACACTCTGCCTTAAGGAGCATCTCCTACTGCTGCCCTCTGAATTCCAGGCAAAAGGAACCACTGGTGGGAGTCTTCGAAGTTGTTAAGTGGAAAAAGTTGTTTCTAAACTCTGCTGTTGCTAAACTCCTTATTAAAATCCCATAATTAGTTTTCTTCTGACCCACATCCCATGAGAATAGATGACTTTCCTGACTGGGAATATGTTGAGAAATGGCAACTTTTTGGAGTGCATTGAAGAGACTGCTCAAGGAGGAGAATGATTAATTCTTAATAGAAAGTTTTGCAGCATATTGAATGACACATTCTTACATTATATATTGATATATAACACACTGGTCCTCTGCCATGCTGACTAGAAGTTCATTTCCAACAAGGAATAGTTTATAGATAATGCAGTAGGTGAGGCACAGAGCCATAAAACTCTGGCTTTTTCAGTTGTACCAAAATCTTTTGGAACTTCATTTTGGTCTGAGTGATGACTGTCTTGGATGTTGATATTAAGCAGAAGCAGCAATAAAGGTGTGCAATGCCAGTTCTGTGCCTGCTCCCCTGAGGCAGGAGGCACAGCCCAATAAACCTAAATTTAGAGGAACCACAGGAAGTCAGACACTTTCCTGAGGATTAATCAAACTTCTTTGTTCAGAACTTTCTTGCTGCTTAGTGTGCCTTACTTTTGTTTCAGTTTCTGGTGTCTTACAGGTGTGCAAGTGGATTTTGCATCTACCAGTCCTTATAACTGTAGTCATATGCAGATTTTTATAATGCTCATAACTAAAGTTCAAAAATCTAAATATTGCTGTTTCCTTAATTTATACTCAAACCTGTAAAGCCACTTCAAAAACACACTTTCACGAAGAAATGTTTCTGTTCCCTTTTTGTGCTGAAAGAGCCCCCAGTAAGTTCCACAACCCCCAGAAAGTCCCAGCAGCTTGCTGGGCATGTATATATGGATATATAAAGTTAATTCTGTGCTTCCCAGTCCCTTCACTAGGATCAAGTGCAATGTCATTTCCCAGCTGGAAACTTCATCCTGCCTTGCCTGCAGGGTGATCCACACATCTAATTGGCATTTCCACCAATTTCACAAAAGCCTCCAGCCCCTCCAAGCCTTTGTGAAATTTCCATTGGAGCTTCCTGAAAAGTTCAGCCTTCTGTTAGCTTTACAATGAAACAGCCCAAATATTTTCAGTTGCCTATTTTGAGGAACAAATCTTAAGGTTTTCTCAGCTAGGTAATATAAGCGTTTGTTCCTTTGGCTTTCATCTAAAATCAAGACAAAAGACACATTTTTAGAGATGATATGAAATGAAATTGAAATGAGTGAGTACTTTTGGGAAAGAAGACCTTTAGTGCTTGAAATGCTTTGTTACAACTGAATAAACTAAATATGCTTAATATGAAAGGTAATGATGCGACTGATTGAATAGTTTGACATTACTGCACATGAAATATCATTAACAGGTTCACGGTGGTTTTATATCAATACCAAATCTCAGGATAAAATAAATGGAAATATGAAACTACAGCGATTTGTCACTGGAGCCTTTCAGTGTCATTTAAGAAAATATTTTCAGTGAAAGACTACTCAGCATGAGCTGGTGCAGCACAAGAAACTGCAGCCTTGTGTAAATTTGAGATTAAGCCCAGTTAAACAATTTAGGATATCTGCAGCTCCTCTGTACCTGTGAGAGGACATGTCCCTGTCAGCTCAGGTACCTTTGACTTCACTGGGCATCACCAGTTCAAACCTGCAGTGACCACTGCTGCCACATTTCAGGATGTGGCTTCTTGACATAACAAGAGATGCCTGTGAGCCCCCTGAGCCTCCTTTTCTCCAGGCTGAGCCCCCCCAGCTCCCTCAGCTGCTCCTGGTGCTCCAGACCCTTCCCCAGCTCTGCTGCCCTTCTTTGGATCTCATGGCCAAGCAGTTCATGGATAATCACCATGAGGATTGGCCTGCAGGGTAAAAACCCTTTGGAATTGGCATAGGCTTTTCTCTCTTTCACCTCACAGACATGGCAGAGGCAGAACTTCTTTCTCACCCAGGGGACACAGGTGCTCCAACCATCTCCACCAGCACTTTGCCTGCATGGGAACACACCTTACTGAAGGCCAGCAGGCTGGCAGTCCATTTAATTCCACTTTCTCTTCAGAAATCTCTTTCTGACAGCTCTGTGTCACACTGTGAGCACTCTCGTGCCCTGTATATAACTTCCAGGTCCTGTTACACCTCATCCTACACAGGGATTTGGCCTCAAAGTGGAACCCAACACAGGAACATGCTATAAAATATTATTTGTCATCCCAGTCAGTCACCTCCATTTTCTGTTTAAAATTGGTGGCCAGCGGCAGATGCTGCCTTCCATGGCTTCACTGACTATCCGTTTTCTTGCTGTCTTCAAATTTATGCTATTAGTAAATAACTACTGAAACACAATGTTTTTCTGTTTGAGGAAACCACTGATAAAATCTGAGGCTGGTAAGAAGACAGAGAATATGCAGATAACACTCCCAGCTTCTTGTGTTTTAATTTAGGAAGTTAATTTGATTGGATCTCATTATGTCTGAAGAATATTTTCATTTACCCACACGGTTTTGAAGTGGTCACTGTTTGGAGCATCAGAGGATTTCATTTAGTCTTTTCAGAAATCAAAATCAAAAGTAAAAAAGAAAACACAATAATACATAAATAAATTTAAGTAAAGGAACTATTGAGCAATGTAAGCCTGGTTTTGCAAGCATTGGGAAAAAGTGTACCCTGGTAATATTTTTATAAAATTTCAATATATAGCACTGACTGCCTTCTCTATTTGTATTTTTTATATTTGCAAGGATGAAAAAGAACAAAATTAGGACCATCATCTTAAAGTACCAATAGTCTACACATTCTTAAATTTTTTTGCAAATATCCAAATGGAAGGGTAGATTTTTTCACATTTCAAAGTAACATCACAAATTTACATGAAAATAAAAGGGGGCAGAGGAAAAGCTATAAGTGTTCATAGTAGTGTATTTAATACAGATACACATTGTAAGTGTATTTGACAGCCAAGGCTTCTTTTTGATAGGAAATTGCATAACACTGAGCATAGTGTTATTTCCAAGCCATAATATGTGTATGAAAGCATAAGGATTTGAAGGGACAAAAACATCATCAGGTTTTTCAATTTCAACCCCTCTCCCCCCAGGTGGCAAAATTTTAAAAAAATATTTCATTTTCATGATTTCCAAATCAAAGGTTTTGGTTTCAAAATGGCATATTTCTTAATTGAAGTTATGGTGTGACAGAGATGTAAAATAAAAATGAAATTGATTTCATGGCCCTTATTTGGATTTTTATTGTTTGTCTTGCTGAAAACTTGAGGACCAAAGACTTTGTCTTGTCTTCTTCCAAAGCAAAATATCTGTTTTTCCCAGCTATTTTCTTGCATAAGCTATTTTGAGGCACTTTAAAGGTGCTTCTTTTTGCTAAATCATGAGAAGCTGCAGTTTCTGTTTAATTAAAACTCAGAAGCCCTAATGTCATTCCACTGGGGAAAAAAAAACGTAACAAGTTGTCACACGTGCACAGGATTAATGTGAAAAAGTGGTTGACTCTGTGTGTATTTTTTTTTGCTATTGTTACCTCTTCTTTTCAGTTTCTTTGGTAATTCTGAAAACTTTATAAGCTGCATTTACGTTAAGCTGTTCCTGATACGCTCCAATAAGTGTGCTTTAGACACATTGTTAACATAAGGCCAAATCTGTAATACAGCATGGACAATTAAGTGCACAATTTTTGTATAAATGCAAAATCCCTCACTGTGAATTATTTAATTAATGCTCTACAGTTCATTTAATAGCGCTCTTTCAAAGGCCATTTCACTCACAGAAAACTAATTTCATTCTTGGGGTTGATTTAATTAGATTGTATGATATATGGTATTGCTAATTCAGTGGCTCTCTTTGCAGTGTCTAGCCCGTTGCTCCTATTGTCGGCAATCTGTCAGCCCCATTTTTAACAGTATTGAAAAATTCAAGCTTTATTATTGCTCGCTCACTCTTTCTCTCCCATCAGGAGGAAAGTAATGAGCTTTTCTTCTTATGAGAGCAAGCAGAGAGTGTGGTGCCCTTAGCGCTTCAGGCAGCGAGCAGTATTAACAGCCTGATTCATGAGTTAAGTTTCTAACTGCCCGTGGCTATTAGCACTCAGTCCTTTGGCTGTCATTTAGTTAAAAAGACTCTTCGGTTAATTCACTCTTTTAATGAGACTGTGCTATTCAACTAATGTATTTTACTGTATGAAAGGTCACACCAGGAAGCAAAACAGATTGGAGGGAATGTAGCGGGAAGCCTGGCTGTCAAGAAACAGTTCAAGCCTCGCAGGCATTTCGCCGCCGCGGCGCCTGTAATAGGCCGCGGAACTGATGGGCCTGCGCTCACCTCAACAGTTGAGCACCATAAATCACGGCTAAATAGAAAGCAGATTAATCAGAGCCACAGACAAAAAGAGCACGTGTTTCATTACCCATATAATCACTAACATGATTGCCAGACAAGCCAGGGGAGCCGTGCGCGGGGCTGACGAAACGTGGCGCGGTGGCGGGCGAGGGACTCGGCTTGGCGGAGCTGTGGCCACTAAATCTTTTCATTAAGGAGCTGCTCCCCGAGACCTTCGTGTCCAAGGGCCTCTTGCTCAGAGGGTGGCGTGGGGGAGTGGGAGAAAGGCAGGGATATCAAGGGTTGCGTTTGAGTGAGCAGGGTCAGAGGGGGCGGTGCAGGCTTTTCCCCGCCATCGCTCAGTTGGTGTTTAATTTTCTGTGTCACCAGGGCCGGGAGAAGCACGTGGGAGATGGGATGACCCTCTCCTCTTCCTCCCATCTTTATATAAACCCCCAGCAAGCCAAACCCAGTCTGCTCCCCACATTTTCTGGTTCAACACACCACCCCTTTAGCTGTGTAGCACACGCCAAGTCCCAATGGATGAGGGAACATCTCGTTTTAATTTATTCCGAGTTTCTCCAACGTCATTTCCTTACTGAACTCCCCCTCCTCGCTCACACCCTTTTTACGTCATCGGGAATCATGTGTAAGACACGTGTCCACATCCCACGGCTTCTCCCAGCTGGGCTCCAGCAGGAAGGTATGGTTGGAAATCTGGTTTGCTTCAGCATCTCTGCTTGGGACGTCCAATTGAAAATGTTTTTCTGAATATTGCTCATTAATTTACAGAAGGAGAAAATGAGAAGAACCTCTGTTTTTAATGGCTTTGCATCTGTCGGCCAAGGCGTTAAACATCTGAATTATTGTGAGGGTATGAGTGTGTTTTGCTCATTTTTAATTAGTGTCGTTGGGGGGAAAACTCCAGCACTTTAGGGGCAAAAGTATATTATTTTTTTAGAAACTGTAATTCCCTCAAACTACGGTAAACAAATCATTCTGATTTAAATTTCCCAGGCAACTTCCAAACAGGGAAACCGTATGTTTAATTACTAAACATCTGTTGCAAAGAATACCCCTCGCTTTTGCAGCACTAATATCACTGTATGAATTTTAAAATCTGTCAGCAAGGGATCACGAAAGCTTTGGGAGCAAAGAGCTGCTCACTTTAACCCCTGAACCAGATAATCTAACAGTAATCCATTCAAAACTAATCAAACATTTACAGAAACGCACCAGCACTGAGGAAAACAATTCATCATCTTCATGTGCTCATTACACTTCCAACATCTCAATCTACCTATGTAAATGAGACCGGGGATCTGACATCAGGTCCATGTACAGAAATTATAAACAAATATTCATCCATTATGCTGCTGAAATTTAACAGCTGGAGCACTAACAGTAGCTGAACTCCAAGCCCTGAGTATCAATTATTTATGAACCTAAAACTGACAAGACTGTCTAGGTGAATTAGCTGCATATGTCAAGCTTTGTTATAAATCCCAGCCTACTGTAAAACTCATTTTCATAGAATGTATGTACAAGGCTGACAATATATCAACAGTACGGCATTAATAATTTAGAAGAATGGTACCATAAGGGAGCACCTAGAAACTCTGCTCTGCAATATAGTTGATATTACAAATAAAAAAGTCAAATAAAATGAATTTCCCATAAACAGAGAATCAAATAAAGCATTTTTCTATGATTTTATATTCAATTTTCAAAAAACTTACCAGTTGATACTTGCATTTTTAGGAACCATAAGCATCACCTGAAGTTATTCAAATTTTTTTTTTCCATTGCTAAAAATGCTTTTGAATTTCTAGGCCTGTTGATGTAGGTTGCATTGCATTTATTTTATTCTTACAGAGTGAGAACTAAAAGTGAGGTTAGGGTAAGAGAAAGAAGGAAAGCACTGCTTGCAGCCAGCACTGCTGCACGTTGTGTCCCATGTCCCACCATCCCAGGTGGCTCCAAGCCCTGTCCAGCCTGGCCTTGGGCACTGCCAGAGATCCAGGGGCAGCCACAGCTGCTCTGGGCACCCTGTGCCAGGGCCTGCCCACCCTCCCAGGGAACAATTCCTAATATCCACACAAAACCTGCCCTCTGTCAGTTTAAAGCCATTCCCCCTTTTCCTTTCATGGCATAGGGAAAACTAAAATACAAGGTCTAAACCTCAATGTCGACAGTGAGATCTGTAAAAAGGAGACATCAAAGCTTTGCCCAGTGTCTGTGAAATTCAAGACAGGTCTGAATTTTGCTGTTGTGTCCCATCTCCACTGATGAATAACCATCTGCTGCTTTGATGGAGCAATGGACACATTCCCTCAAAATCCAAATTTTGTTCAGAAGCTGCTGGATTATTCCTGTGTATAATTTCACCAATGCCCATGAAGGTGTGTCTGGTTGCAGCAGCTTTTTGCTATTCAGAGAGGATGTCCACAAAAAAAATGAATACATGCACATATGAGAATCTGTGCCTATCAAATAAACAAGATTTTATCTTATTTACAGAAGTAGCCCAGTTTTTGATCAACTGTGAACATCAGCTGTCCTTGTCTCCACAACACAACTTTCAGATTATTAAGAAAAATGGAAGGGGGAGGGAAAAAAGGGGAGAAGAAAGGGAGAATCAGTCCTGGTCTTGAGTACAGATAGACACCAAAATTGAGGGGTGGTTAAAGGGAATATCTAATACTAAGCTCATGACTCACAAAGATTGCTCCTACACTTAAACTCAGAATTAGTTTTGGGTACCATTTATCTGGGATTCACATTGACAACATACAGAGAATCCATGAGGACATCTTCTAAGGCAGAGGATAAATCCCTAGACTCTCAAAATTGAGGAGCACAGAGTTTCTGGAAGTACTTTGTTAGTACAAAAGGCAAAAGCACATGTTCATTTTTAAAGAAACAGTAACGGTTCACAAGAGTTGGACAAGGAAGTTAACAGGGCATTTTTGAGTCAGGAGAAAATTCAGAGGAGGTGACATGTCCTTGGTGAGGCACACTTATACAACAAAGCAGGAAAAAGCAAATGAGTATATGAGTGAAGTGTGGAAAGTGCTACAATGCCATCTCCCCTGCAGGATGCTGCCACTTCTGACACAGGAAGCACTCGAAAGAGACTGGGAAAATGTAATAAATATACTGCTCTAGATATAGGAAAAAACAGAGATAGACATGCCTGGTTAATGCCTGCTGTCTGATACATCAGGGATTTATGAAAGAAAAGTGGTGGTGGGATCAGGGAGAACCCGGGGGCCATCCAGTGCATCCTTTTTTAGTGCAGAATGAGGGTTCATACAGCCATTCCTATTTAATTCTTCAGACTCTTAGGACTTTCCATTTCTCGTTGCTTTAGTATTACCTGCGTGGGTTGCTTGCTTTAGCTTTTCTAAAGTAGACTTTAATGACAACAACAACAATAATAGTAATAATAATAATGGTAATTTCACCGAGTGTGAAATTTACTCTCGAACAGCAAGACCATGACAAGGCCTTTGCATCACTCAGGTCATGTTAAAGTGCTTAAAATAGGACTTAATTTGGATTTAAATGACACAGAGATCTCCTGCTGGCTCTCTAGATACAAATGAACTCCACTTTGAATGCCCCTCGATGCCAAGGTGCTGCCTCAGGCACATGAAAAGGTGTTTTCTATTGAAATCCCTAAGAATTTTCCCCACAGACTCCAAATGCAGAACGAAGACTGTGCTGTCTGCTCAAAACAACAAGCAAAGCATTACAGAATTTCCACAGAAGAGTTACCCAGGCTTAATTTTTCGACTTAATTAACTAACTTAGTGTCTGATGACATCCCTCAGTCTGCAGGTGGCTCTTCTTGCAAACTGATACTTTTATTAATACTTCACTGTCTTGTTCACACGGGTGACACCTATGGACTCTTTCCCATTACCTCTGCTGTTAATATCCTAAATCCTGCTCGGATGCCTTCCCTTTCCCAAAAGCCCTTCCCTTCCAAGGTTTTGTTGCAGTGGAGCTGCAGGCTGGCGCTGCTGTTCGTGCTGCTACACATCACTCCATGGCAGGGGCAGAGTTACCTGAGCTTGCCCAGCCCTTGGCAGAGCTCCCTGTGCCCCACACCTGCCACAGGCTCTGCTCAGGGCACGGTGCCCAGCAGGATCCCTGGGGGACCTCCCTGCCTTCCACTGGAGCCAGGACCTTTCCTCTCTGAAGATGGACTCAAGTTTCCTTTCCTAATTCCATCATTTCTAATTCCATTCCGCCGTTCCCAGCAGGGCTATTCAGAGTCGTGATTGTGTCTTGAAATTACCTTGCAAATATTCTATTTTATTTATTGTGAAATTTCATGGTAATTATGCCAATCTGTTTACCTGGTTAAGAGAACATTTAGCAAAATCCATACCTGGCTCCTCGAAGTGCTCTGCAGCTGGGTCCCAACACCATCCAAACCATCCCACAGCAGTGAGCCAGAGGGATGAACAAACCCACCTGCCAATCATCAAAGCCTCGTGAAGTAAAGTTATCATTTTCTATTGCACAATAATCTCTATTTACTGAAAAAAAGGTGGTGCAGTCACTCCTATTTGAAGATTGTTTTTGTTGAGTTGGGGTAGAAAGGTACACGAACAACCAGACTCCAAATACAACTCCTTTGGGCTTTTGCAAGTGTGGGTTAAGCTTCAAAGATACAGGTCAGCAGCAAACAAAGAGTGATTTGAGTATTTGTGTGAGTTTGAGCTAACATTTCATGTGAGACCCGTTTTATGAGGGCTACAAGGTGCATTTCCAAGGCATCAGTTCAACAGCTGTATGTTTTCCTTTAATTTCTGAAAGGGTTTTCAACACAATAGTTCTACAATTTCTTGAAATTCTTTAGTTAGAACTGAGCCTAGAGCTGGGAGTCTCATAACCGTAACTCAGAAACTGGATTTGGAGCTGAAAAATAATTCAAGACGAAAAAAAAATTTTTTTTTTTGAATTGGCTATACTTGGTGATAACTCTTGACTTATTCTTCTGTGCTGCTGCAGTAAGCTATATTCTGGGGACCTGCTTTTGTGACTAAAAAGATAAGTCTCTTGTTGGGAAGAAAATTGCCTCTGTGACATAAATCTTTGGAATAGGAGTTTACAGAAAAGTGGTAAATATATAAAAAGAAAAAAAAAAGATCAAATATCCCAAGCAAAGCAAGCACAAGAGAAGATGAGGAAAGATTTGCATTGCATCAACCAGAAAGATTATATAATAATGCCAGACCTCATTTCTGACTGCCATTTTGGGTTTTATCTAGGCTTTGCAATGCATATCTTCCCAAATTTTTTGCCAGCAGAAAGCCCCCAGGTTAGCACCTCTCCACGCTGTGAAAAGAGCGAAGAACAAAATAGAAAAATCTAAAATCCCAGAGTTTTTTCTCTTCCTTTTCTAATTCCTGACTATATTTAAGGAATCCTACATAAATACCTGTGGATTAAAGTGATCTAATTATAAGACTTGAGATCCTCTAAATGTCAGATGCAGACTGCAGTGCAATATAACAGCATTTAATGAGCCACGTAAATTACAACACCCACAAAGTGTAAAAGAAGCTGCTGCCAGGAGGTTCTAGGCCTTGATTTGTAGCATTACCTAACAAAAGTACCTGCCCACCAACAGCAAATATCCCAGGATTCTGCTTTTCCCTCTCCTGAGGCACTGAGGTACCAACAACAGGTACCTCAGTCGGACAATTTCTCCCCAAAGTTTAACTGGGGTGACTGACAGCCCAAAAGCACTTCAATTTCTGACCTGCTCAGAACATCTCCACTGCACTGAGGCTCACCCTACCTGCCTGCTGTGTTTAAAATGCCTCAGGGTGTATTTTGCTTCCAATAAAGCACATTAGACCTGCTTAGCTAAGAAATAGAGCTGCTAATCCTGGCAAGGCTGCTGATTGTGCACGGCCTGTGCACACTTCATACATGGTCAATTAAATTTACAAACCATTTCAAAATTACCCACAGCCAGCAACAAAAACGAGCTTGGCAACATCTGGATGGCTGAACTTGATGCCTGATAAATCCATCCTTTCTGCTTTCTTTCCAGCTCGTTCCGAGGGTGCAACGCATATTTCAGAAGAGAGGAGTTCACTTATCACGTTTTATGTGCTTGAAAATTGGAAGGTCCTTGCAGTTGTAGTGATGCTGATTTTTTTTAATGATGTAATTGCAGATGATGCTTAAAATAAGCAAAGCTTCTGCATTTCTCTCATTACTGGTCTTTCTTAGGAATTAAAACAGAGAAATACCAGACTGGTTCAAGTAAACAATACAAAAAATACACAAAAAGCCCTCCAAAAAAACCACAAACAAAAAAGAAAACAGTTAAAACAACAAAAAACCCCCAAACCTTGCAGAAAGTGAGGACCATATTTGTGGTTGGCTGCTAAATCAAGCCATTAATTTTATATCTATCTACAATCTACTGACTTCTGTGATTTTTTTCCCTGTCCCACCATTTAATAAAGAATGGACAGAGGAAAGAGAAGAGCTAAGGTTGTGCTGAGAGCTGTTCTCTCACTCTGGTGTAGTTTTCAGATCTGACACAAGCTCTAAATGTGCACAAATACTCGTGACAGCCTCAGCCTTGTGCTATAACTTTTGAGTATCTGTAGATTTGATTCTTGGAAACTTTTTCTGCAAGTTATTTTAATTCAGTGAAACTTATCTCAGGAAGCAAGTGAGGAAGAAAATGGTAAATATTTAAAAGGTTTTGGAGGATGGGCTTTGAAGAGAGAAGCTGTGGCTGCTCCATCCCTGGAAATGTCCAAGGCCAGGTTGGACAGGGCTGGGAGCAACCTGGGATAGTGGAAGGTGTCCCTGCCCATGGCAGGGGTGGCACTGGAAGAGCTTTAAAGTCCTTTCAAACCTAAATCATTATATGATTTTATCATTGTACTTCTACAACACTTGTTTAACTCAGAACAGAAAAAAAACCTGTGACAACCATTCCTCACTGTGGCCAAATTACCCCCACATTCCCCCAGAACAGAGCAGAGCATTTAATGGCAGAGGAACAGACTGAGTCATTGCAGTTGAATTTAATGGTGGCATTTCCAAATGTAAAGGCTGCAGGGTGAGGAATTAAGAGATATTCTTCTGGAAGAAGGTTTTGTGTGTTTGTCTGCCTAAATATGTGTAACAGCAGTGTGTTCTCTAATGTAATGGAAGTGAGCAGCAAGGAAACCTTCTAATGGTGTGTAATGCCTATTAATGTGGGTAAAAGCAAGAAATGTGAATTAAAAAGCAGATCCTGTCTGCACAAAGGACTGACGAGGTCCTTTGCTGGTATTTTTCCAGTTATTGAACCATCAGGTGTGACTGTATAACACGAAATATGGAAGTCCAACAAATGTCATACTAAGTACTTTTCAAAGATGTAATTGATCATCAAATTCCAATAACAGTTTAGGTACTTAGTTGATATTGAGATTAATATACAGCTTGCTGCAGCAAGGACCTCTTTGGTTTCTGACCTTGGCTGGTAGTAAAATCCAATCGATATTTAGACCAGGCAAGACTTCCAGAGAGGATACATTGAAGACATTCGTTTTCTAAAAAAATACTGTCATCAGCTAGAAAACCTAATCCTCTGTGAGGAATATGGTGGAACAGAACTGGGTAGCAAGCCAAAAAGATGTGACTGTTCTCCTGATAACAAACAGGGTTTGCTCCCTGGTTTCCCTCCTCTGGTTCCCTGATTTTCCACTCCCCTGGAGAGAGCAGCCAGCTCCTGGGTAAAGGCAGGAGTTTGCTTTAAAAACCTGGCTGGAGGACACTGGATCAGCAATTTGATATAGCAGATATGTCCAGTCAAGGATAACCAGCACTTCTTAAATTTCAAATTGCCAGGTGCTCCCTACAGGCAAACATTTTGTGGGCCAGGAATTATTCCTGGGAATACTCTGTGCGAAAAATTAGAGATTCACAAATTCTCTATTTCTTACCCAAATTTCTCAGTAACAGGTCTGCTGACAATGTAAGGTAAATGCAATGAAGTAATACTTATTGCTCAATTGGAATAGGGCTTTTATCAGACAGCTTATACCTTTTTTTCCTTCTACATATTTCAGCTATATCTATATAAAAATATAAAATATATTGCTAAAATATATAATGTTTTGCTGAGTTTTATTTAATTAGTCTTTCCAACGTCTTTGGGATCTTACAGCTAATTACCCCAAGCACATGCTAGGCTGGATGAAGATTAAATTTCCGAAAGGCTTCAATCTAATCCGATTTTGTGCAGATTTTATGCAGATTATTATGCCTGGCATGCAAAGCCATGTCTGCAAAATACCTGTGATATCCTTTTCCAAGCACATGGTGGAGGCCATATAGAAAAAAAAATACTGTCCTAAATGGTTTCTTCAACAAGATTGTTTTCTACCAACAGGATAAAGAAAGCTATTTTTAAAAAATTACTTTTTATTTCATATGCATACATACATAACTATTAGGGTTTGTTTGACTGTAGGGTTCCCATGAATACAATGATTTATTAAATCTTGTCCAATGTCTTGACAGCAAAATCAATCCTTGAGAAGCCGTTTGGAATTTTGAAAGCCATTTATAAAATCATAATAATTTTATCAGACTTAGTCCTTTCCCCACCCTCACCTTGCCTGTACCACTGTTGCTAAAACCAACTGCAAGGTGTTTTGGGTTTTTTTGTCTATAATTCTCTGAGACATCAGGGATTTGGTGCTGGATGTGCAGCTTCACCACTTACCCGCCAAGCAAGGTGGTAACATCACCTCCCCATCCCAAACAGAGCAGAACCTCACACAGGCAAGGAATCCTCAAATTAAGTTCTTCAGCTGTGAAATGGTTTCATTTTATGTGATGTTCTGCCAAAACCTGGACTGACAGTGCTGAGAGCATCCCGATTTCTCCAGGCTGCCTCGAGGAAGGGGAAGAAGGGTGAGCCATGGGCGGTTCAAGAGACACAATTAAAGTTACGAACACAGATAAACAGAGTATTTTGAGAGCAGCTCGTGCTGCTCTCCTGGCACTGCTTAGCTCAGGTTTGTGGGACAAACACGATGTTTGCATTTCCTCCCTTCCACGGACTGCCGGTGGGTGAGGGTTATTTTCACACCCTGCTGCCTTCTGGCACGTGGCAAGGACTTCAGGGGCTGCTCCTGTAAAAGGCTGTGGGTGCTGCATCCCCACAGGGGATGGAAAAAGGGGCTTTCTGCCTGCCCTGTCCTCCACTGCCCTCACAACCTCCACGTGGCACCTCCCTTCGGCCAAGGTGGTATCAAGAGAAAGAAGAAAAATGTGAAAGGAGCTCAGAGAAAACTGTAATTTTGTTTTTCTTTGGATGCACGAATCTAAAAATAACTTTGAATACGGACTTTTATATA
>VZRO01005746.1:479207-513203 GCA_013397915.1 Daphoenositta chrysoptera
TATATATATATATATTTATGAATAATCACCTCAAGCATCTGGCCAGAAAAATGGATGAAACACCAGCACTTGCACACCTTTCCTTAATGGAATGCAGCTTTCCCTGCACTGCTGGGCAGTGAAAGGTCTGACCCATCCGTATTCGACACACACCAGGGTAAAAGTGAGTCAAAATAAGTGCAGCAACCACAGCTGCTAAATCGCCACCTTTTCCCATCCCATTCCCTTCAGTGCAGAGCATCAATTATCTGTAAGTACAAGATTAGTTCAAGAAGAGCAGCAGAGGGATGGAGGCTGGAGCTGCTCTGTGCTTTGGAGGACATGGGGATTGTGCTCAGCACACATCTGCAAGGCTCCCCTCTTAAATCAAGCCCTGCTCCACTGCACCATCTTAATTGTTCCAGGTGTTGTAGTCAGTAAACATTTGCTCAGGATTTTATGTGTGTACTATAGTTGAAGATTTGTTCTCTGTTCTAAATACTTGAATTTCCTTCTGTCTTTGTAACTGGAAGAAAAATTAACTCTGATAAACCCACTTGGGATCACGGGCTGTTTGTTGACCTTTCCTGGTAGAACTGTATTTTTCCATGTGATTTGATTTTGTGATATTCTCACACCAGTGGTAGCAAATGAAATCAAAAAGGAACACAAAAAGTGAAGCTGCATAGGCACTGCAGGATTCTGGTTGTAAAAAAAAAAAAACAAGAGTTGAATGGCAAATGACAAGAATAATATTAAATTTAAAATTCCTTTATGTAGATCATTCCTGAACGAAGCTTTTTTACACTGCAGTACAGATATGAAATAAAATGGAGTCTAACAGCAAAGACAGTACCAGTAATTCCTCTGCAGAAAATGCACAGAAGGTTAATCTCTATTCTGCCATGGAGCTTGTGTTCAATCAGAATTTTTAGCTTTATTTTCATGGATTGTATAACAAATAGAACAGCAATAGCCAATACACTCAGATGGTCAACTATATCCAACATACCTGCTGTGGTTTATCTGAAATGTTCTCTCTTTTTTTAATCAATTCATCTCTTCACAAAGAGCCAGGAAAAGGGGAGACATCACCAGCTCATTCCCAGAACAATCTTTTTTCACATTCAAAGATTCGAAGAAGATACAAATAAAAGATAAATGAGTCCTATCCAAAATTGGACTGAATTTGGGAATTTTTCAGACACACATTTGTGGAGTCCAACCACAACCCAGCACTGCCACGTCCCCCACTCAACAATGTCCCCAGGTGCCACATCTACATGTTCTTTGAACACTTCCAGGGATGGTGACTCCACCCCTTCCCTGGACAGCTTGATCCAGTGCTTGACAACCCTTTCAGTGACAAAAATTTCCATCACATCCACCCTAAACCTCCCACGGTGCAACTTGAGGCCATTTCCTCTGGTGTTCCCTGGGAGCAGAGCCTGACCCCACCCTGGCTGCACTCTCAGCAAGGTCCCCACCATTTGTCACACACCTCGTGTGGCAGGCACCAGCCCAAGCCACACACACAGATGAGCAGGGATGTGAGGAGGAAGGACAAATCCCCCTGGAGTTTTGGGGTACAGACCTGGCAGACTCCTCCCTGCTGTCCATGCAAGGCCCCTCTGATGGCAGCTTTCAGCCCAGTCCTGCTCTGGAGGAGGCTGGCTCTCACTTGCAGCTCCTGAGACCCTCCCAGCTCTCCAGACATGGATATTTGGGGTTTTACAGCTCCATCCCTCTCCAGCTGGGAAGTCCCACTGTCCCAAAGGTGCCCTCAGTGGCTGAGCCACCCCCAGCCCCTCCAGCGGGGTTTTGCATCAGGCCACCACTGCCTGGCTTTCTGGGGAGTAGGAGTCATAAACCCCAGCAGCTCAATGACCGTAATGACTCCTCCCAAGCTTTTTATAGGCAATCAGCTCCTGGAAAGGTCTGCTGGTAATTTGTGGAGAGGGTACATTACCGTTATCCTCGAGGAATTCCTGCTTCCTTTTTATACGGCTTTTTTCTCTTGGGGGGACGGGGAAATTACCGGGAGGTGTAAGTGGGAGCCTCTGGCTGAGCACAGGCTGCAGTTATTTCTCTGCAGACACGGAGAGAGCTGCAGCCTGCTGATTCAGGGCTGGATGGCTCCCTCCACCCCTCTGCGCTTCAGAGGGTGGCAAAGGGGCAGGGAAGGGAATTGAAATTTCCTGGAAATGGTATAAAAGGAAGGGACGAGATTCTAAATAGCATAAACCAGCAAAGAGCTTTAATGGTCAGGTATCATCACAAACCCCTCTGAACCAAGCAGGGGAGAAAATGTAGAAGGTTACTTGGTTTGTGAACTGCCCACATCAGCAAAATGCTCCTGGTGACACCTGGGAGGAAGACTGGGTGAAGCGAGTGATTTCTCCATATAAAGCAAGCTGCAGTCCTAGATTTGGGACAGTTCTTCCCGTGAAACTCAGCCCAAATTGACAAAGATTGAGTAATTTACCCAGTAATGATAAAGCTCAAGTAAGTGTCCCCAGTGCAGTTTTTCTGGGCTGTGGCTGCCGTGCCACTGCTTTTCCAGCAAATGCTTCCCACTGCAGACAGCATTGCTACCAACAAAACAATCTTCCAGAGATCATAAAATGTTAAGGAGTTCATTTGTTTAAAGCATTATGAAACAGTTCCCTTGCAGATCTCACTCTTTAATTTCCTGCACGGGGCTGAGGTGTGGGACACCAATACTGAGAGATCAGATTAACACCTCTGACGTTCAGGCTCTTCCAGCTGCAGAACACATCAGCACTGTTGCAATATGAGCTCTGGGGGCTGGACCTGTTGCTCCCAGGGGGCTTGAACAAACTAACATAAAGCAAAAATTACAAGCAGTTCCTCCCAACAGGGAAACTAAGCCTCCTGGTTGTTAATTTGCCTTTTGGGGGGAGAAAATTAAAGAAGGAGATTACTTTTTCTTCTTTGTCTTCTCAATAAATCCATTTACTTTCTTCAATGCAAGGTTTCCTACAAATCTGGTAAGTGCAAAAAATCAAGTGAATATAGTGGCTAAAATTAATCACAAGTTGGAGAGTGCTTTGCTGTGATTTGACAAACAAGATCTAAGGCCCAGTAAAAGCAATTTGTGTCATTATCAAGCAAAGAACTTTTGGCACATTATTTGATATGTTACACATACATGGTGCTATGTAAATAGCCTTTTATTTAGGGTGAAACAACAGAGACACATGAGGAGTGGGGGGAAGATTGGCAGGGCAGATATTCCTCATATCATGACAGTAATTCCAGTTCTCGGACCTGGGGTGCCTGAAGGGGCTCCAGGAGAGCTGGAGAGGGACTGGGGACAAGGACCTGGAGTGACAGGACACAGGGAATGGCTGTAAACAGACAGAGGGCAGGGTTGGATGGGATATTGGGAAGGAATTGTTCTCTGGGAGGGTGGGCAGGCCCTGGCACAGGGTGCCCAGAGCAGCTGTGGCTGCCCCTGGATCCCTGGCAGTGCCCAAGGCCAGGCTGGACATTGGGGCTGGGAGCAGCCTGGTCTGGCTGGAGATGTCCCTGCTCACTGCAGGCAGCTGGATGAGATGAGCTCCAAAAGTCCCTTCCAACCAAAGCTATTCTATGATTCTAAGATTTTATGACTTAAAGATGCTTTTTTGGTAAATGCAATGTCGTTTCGTGAGAGTCCTTCCCAACACACACGTGGTGGTGGAGCAGCCTGAATTCCCTGCTGACACCTTCAGTTCCCTGAGAATCATGGCTGTGTCCTCTTTGTGTTCACATCAGCCTTAAAAACAGTGGCTTCAGCCACTATGTGGCATAAATGTTGAATTTTTTGAAATGTGATTGGTGTGAAAATGTTCCTGTTTTGCTCCATGAAAAAGGCCTGGGGAGTCCAGCTGATCTCCAGGATGAGCAGAGGGAACTGAGTGGGACAGACCTATTGACAGCTGTCAGGGGAAGAGTAAGGGACGTTGTCCCAAACCAAGGGGGGGAAATGCCCAAGAAGAGCTTGTGAAATGGCAATTGGATTTATTCAGTGAACTGGAACTAAGACTTTTTGTAAAGGGTTTCAGTTAATCTTGTGCGAAAAGCTCCGTGTTTCATTATAAATGAGTTCTGGAACGAGTTACAAGTAAAAAGTGCTTTACACCAGTGCAATTCCATGAGAGCAGCACTAATGGCCTTGGAACACCCATGGCCCAGAGGCAGAGATGCACCTACAAAAACCCTGCAAGAGGAGGCAAGGGACCCTTAAACAAAGCACCAAATCCCCATCCTTCATCCCAATCCTTCCAAAATCCTAGAGCAGGAGATTGTCCATGGGCAGAGTCAAAAATGTTCACTCCCTGCCAGAATAGCAACTTCTATTTCTAATGAAATAGCAGCAGCTAAAAATGGGAAATATACAAAAAGTGTCTCTCAACATCAATATGTTGATACTGTTCTATCAACTGGGGTTTTTTTGTTAAAACCACTGGTGTTCTCTCAATATTATTTTCTCTACAAACCCTCCATGAAGCAGCCTCACGTACAGGAATATTTGGTGTGGGGACTTTCTTTGCTTCACTTCATTTTTGTCAGTGCTGCAGCTTCATTCTCATAAGATCAAGTTCATTGATGGTTCCAAGTCAAGTTTTGTGCCAAAACCAAGTCGACTGCATTGAAGCATGGTCCAAAGAAATGCCATTCCAGCTGGGCTGTCCCTCCTCATCCTCAATACCCTTTTTTTTTCATTATGACCTTTTGGGGAGTCCATGCACACGTAAAGACTTAGATCCAACACTCACTGAAAATGTTAGGAGCTGATTTCCCCTTTTTCTCCCAGAAAGGGGAAAGCCAGTCATGACTACCAGCTACTCCATGTTATTTTTACAGGACACCAATTAGTCTCTGTAACAGAAAAGAAAAATGCCATTAATTCGACCAGTGTATTACATATTAATTACCAAAATTATTGAAATAAACTTTTTAAATAATATCAAGGAAGTAATTTAAAAAGTTGCTCTGCACATAGCACTTTCAGATCCAGAATGAGAAATGTATGTGACTACTAGGGGCCAAAACATGGCACATTTAATTTAAACCCTGGCAGCAAGGGGCAGGTTCCATTGCAGCTGTAATAAATTACATACAAGTGCTACAGAACAATAACAAAAACTGTGAGCCATCCATTTCAGTACCATTTACAAGAAATCAATATCAATACTTAATGCAATACTGGTGAAAAATGAGCAAAGATACAGAAAGCATAATAAACCAGTAATGAAAGACCTTGCAGTGTTTCACTTTGGAAGAAAAAACTAACTGTCTATATTTTCATGTAGAGGGATATTTCACTGAGGCAATGTGCTGGAGGTATGAGTGTTTTGCAGATCTAAGTTTAAAATAACCTCTTTATTAAATTTAGAAAAAGTTCTTTAAACTGTGGATTACTAGCTTAGTAAAGCTCATACATATGGAAGGAGGCATTTCGTCTTCCCATGGTCCTGAATATTTTTCATGGGATTGCCTCAGATCAAACATCCTTCCCTCACACACCTCTCTGAAGGCTCAGGCAAGGCCACTTGCTCCTCACAAAAGTGGCTGTTCCATTTTGGAGGCACCGAGTTTAAACATTCCACCACCAGTGAACCAAGCAGGATATTCCATCAGGCAGCCCCATTTCCTCCGCTGGTCTCAGTCTCCTCTGAGAAAAATGTGTTATAATACCTTTCAGAAAGGATCTATTGCCGGGTGGAACGTGGGACAAAATAATCCTGAAAATAACAAGTGTGAAGTCCCTGTGGGGCGAGGCGGCCAAACGTGAGTGAATTGCCATTTGTCACCACGGGTGCCATCCTATCCACACAATCACCCTCAGCCCTCTGCTCTCCATCAAGCTAAAAGGCCTTTCAGGAAAGGTTCAGCTCTCCCTGATTTTCCTTCAGCTCTCCCTGATTTTCCTTCACCTCTCCCGGATTTTCCTTCAGCTCCCCGTATGTCTCAGAGGACAGCAAGAATTAAAAAGTTGGGAGAATTAATAATTATTGTAAGGCTAGATGAATTCTAATACTAAATATAAATATTGCTTGCTTTAAAAATAGCAAGAGAAATAGTAAGAAATGAATTGCAGTGAATCTACAGGTGGGTAGATCATGGATAAACAGATAGAGAGATAAAAACTCCTTTTGCCATCACTTTTTTATCATGCCATACTTCCTTTGTATTCCCACTCGGGGTACTCCATTGTCTGCCACAGCAGATTACCAAAAAGCAAAGGACATCTAAACATTTATTTTTGGCCAGCAAAAGCTCTCCTTTACTATGATCAAAGTGAAATTAACAATTTACTTCCAAACTGGCTCATAAGCCTTTTGGAACAGATGGACTTCAAATGGATCCTGCAATACAGCATTCAGACTTTAGCACCTGATAACAAAATACGCTGATATTAACTAAAAGAAACAAATTTCTACAATTTAGTACCCCAAACCAAAGTCCTGCTGCACCACTGCCCTATCCAGTAGAGACTTCCACTAATTATATGTGCAGGGAAAAAAAACCTTACTAATAAAACAAAGAGAAAATTAATGATATTCAGACCATAATGTCTCAAGAATAAATAGCTTGATTGTGTTCATACTTGTACAAATATAAAATGTTTTTCACTGGACTATGTCAAGGATTTCCATGTGAACATTTTCAAAACTTGAAGCTTGATTTTACAACTTCTCCCTCATGAGCACAACCACAAAAAGCTTGGATTGAGGCTGAGTTCATCCTTCATTCACAATAAATCAATCTTGCATGAGCTATTAGGTCATCTTATGCAAAGAATACAGTTTTACATGGGAGTTTCACCAGAGTGAAAACACAGAAATTCAACGGACCAAGCAGAAATATTTAACAGCCTTCAGACATGTCAAAGCCTTTCACAGAAAAATAGGAAGATGAGAAACTCAATGTGTTTAGTGAAATAATCAACAGGTTTAACTGCAGAAATTAAGGTTTAGAGATCTGGTGAAATGTTCTGGTAGAAAGTGAGGGAGATCTGGAGTCCTGTTCAGCCAAAGGAGGTGCCTGGGGTGGTTTGCCAGGAGTGAAAGAGCTCAGACCATCAGTAAGGGCACTCCAGAACCCCATTGCTGGATTTGGTGAGAGCTGAGGGGCCTTGCAGCTCTTCCAGCTCCCACCCACCATCAGATGCTGAGGGAAAGGTGACAATGCTGCTCGGGCTGATGCCATGATGATTTTTTGCTTTTTCTTTTATACCCCTTTTATATAGCTTTTATATAGCTTTATATATCCTCAGTACTTTCAGCCCACATACTTGTAATTCCCTAAGCTTGATAACTTAGTATGGACCTATATTCCATTAAGCCAAGAGACCAAACATCCTAAAAGCCTTGCAATTAAAAGTCAAAAAACCCTAAACACCAAAATCCTTTCTAACACACGTCTTGTAAATTAAAATAGACCCATCCAAGAGAAAATTCTTTGAAATGGGAAGTTCATTCAAACCTCTCATTAGACAATCTTTGATCAACGTGTTAATTTGCAAAACCTATAATAATCTATGGTGTGTATACAC
The DNA here is from genome assembly GCA_013397915.1 of Daphoenositta chrysoptera. NCBI lineage: Eukaryota > Metazoa > Chordata > Aves > Passeriformes > Daphoenositta > Daphoenositta chrysoptera. The sequence continues at coordinate 486,754 of VZRO01005746.1, forward strand.
TCCAGTGTACATTTCAGTGCACTCCACCTAGAAGGGGTACACATAAGAATCCTTAAATAAATACTGAAATAAAAACCCCGTTTCTCTTTAACTGTGTTTTAACTCTTAATTTTAAGACCATGAAAAGGCATAAGGGCCACCTCCCTCAGTTGTTCTTCAGCTCAGACAACGGGCAGAGCTATTCCTGGCTGTCCTGATAGAAACAAAAATAATCCCACACGTGACGTGGCAGCGAGAGCTCGTTCCCAACAACCACATGTGAGGCTTTGCCATTTACTGCACAGTGCACAGGATTTCATTTCCTCACCTGGACAGGATTTTGTATTTCTCCACATAAGTGTGATTTCAAAGTAGAATTTAGTTTATTTCTGTTTTGGTTTGGGTTTTTTTTTTTTTTCCATTAGGAAGTGTGAACTTGTCTTCCAACACCACAGAATAGCTCAAGGAAGAATTAATCAAGTGTCAGTATATGAAAAGTGCAAGTGAGCTGCCCTTTTGGACTCAGACAACCTTTTGGGGTTTGTTCACAGAGTTCCACAGTCCCAGTTTAAAAGTGGCACCTGACTCGATGGGATGGAGAACAAGGTCATTCAGGAGGGGACTTTTTGTCCTCGTTCATCCATCACAGCACAGCACAGTGACATGGCCAGTGCTTCTATGGAATAGCAAATGGGAAAGGAGAGCAGAAGGGCTGTGGGGTGCCTTTGGATGCCACACCTGCCACCTGGGTGGTTCAAAAATCCAAATTTTACCCCAAGGACCAAGGCTCCAACAGGAGGGAACTTCAGGATCAGCCCCTACTTTTGCCAGCTCTGCTAGTAACAGCTATATGTCAGTTTTTCCCCAGAATTTCTCAGATAAAAGGTACAAGAAATCCAGTTATGGGCACAAAATAAGAGTGCCATCTAGTACAGAAGATTTTGCATGAGAGGCTTGTGTTGAGCAGCTACCCCAGAAGCACCGTGGCACTGACAGATGGCATCCAGCACTCCTCAGATGAGAGCAGGGCTCTGCCCAGAGCACTTGCAGCTGTGGGAAAGTCAGTGGGAGTCTGGATTACGTGCAAAATTAACAATCATTGGGGAATGCAAATATTCTAAACATTACTTCCACTAATCAGCTTTTGAGCATATCCCCTCTCCAGGAGGAAATCAATTTTTTTTTGCACGTAATACAAGGGATTCCTATTACATGTTATGAGTTAAGTCTAACTGATTAATCCCTTAAGTAAAATTCCTTTCTTTAAATTAATTCAATGCTTTCTGCTGCCATTCAGTGGTTTGCCTGAGGACATCACATTTATTTGCTCACTCCTACCTGCCTTGGCACACCCACTCAGTGCTATAATGCCCTTATTAGTTAAATGCAGGATCCCTTGCTATAATTACAAGAAATGTATTGCAGCAAACCTGCTGTCTCAGTCTTTAGATCTGTTTTTCATCACCGAGTCCAAGATGGTGATTTAAATACGACTCTAGGAGAGCATCACCAGAAAAAGCTGAATCCCACTGAAGCTAATGAGTCTTGGTACTGATTTCAAGAGCCTTCGAGTTTAAACCTTAATGAAATGACTTTTTTTTTTCCCCCTAGAATCGTCTTGTGAAAGCGATTCTCGACTTTGACTGCAGAGAGGCTTTGGGGAAAGGAGAAGTTCCACACCCAGTAGATGGTGCTGTAATCAAATCCTAAAACCTGTTACGCCAGAGCCGCTCTGCTACGGTGTCACGGCAAATTTCTGCAATTAATAAAGAAAGCGTGTTTATTTTAGACACGTGTCGTTGTGTTTAAAACACGCTTATTAATCCGGAGCAGTAATTGTCCGGGCAGTCTGCTGAAACGATCCCAAGAAATGCGCGGTGTGGGTTTTACATCTTGCAGAAAAGGCGCTGGGAATCTTCCCTGGCGTCGCTCGGGCTCGGTGGGATCGTTTGGCTGCAGCACAGGGAGGACACGTCTCTCATTTTGGGGAAGCAAAGCAAAATCCCTCCATCTGCACCATCTTGTGCCTTCCAGCCCGGGGTCAGATTTCACAGGAGCAGAAAGGTGATCGGTTGATAAGACAGGAAAGGAATATCATTTCCCAAGTGAATAAATTATAAGTATTTTGTTCTAAAAAAAAAAAAAAAATCTTTGGATTTCTTTCAGACTCTTTGACTGTGTTGCTACAGTCCTCCACCACCTGCACTTGCGTATCTGATCCTCAAATTCCCCTGTTTTGTAACTGGAACTGAATACAATGGCCGTGGCCTTTACTTTCTTTTCTCCTCTACAATCTTCATTAAAGCTCGCTGCTGTTGATAACCTTTGATCTCCCCTCCATTTCTGCTTAACTTTTGAACGGTGCACACCTCTCTGATATTGCCAGTTCTCCCGGGGAGGGAAGGCATCCTCTGTACATGCCTAGGAGAATAATCTCTGACAAGGAGCTGGAGGAAATTCAGCTCTGGGGAGAGAGGTCCCTTGGTCACACAGAGAGTGGCACTGCAGAGAGCCAGGCACCAGAGGGGATGGCAAAAAACCACCACGGCGGGGGCTGGGCCTCTTTGGGAATTTAATTCAATGTATAGATTTTTTTAGTTTGACCTGAATGTCGGTTTGGACAGATGTCCTTTCTAATGGCAGCAGCACCTATGCACAACTTTCCTGGATGAGAGCTTGATTTGAGACAATATCCCAGACACAGAAGCAGGTTTTTAAATGATAAAATACCAAAAAGGCTCTTCCTATTCATTGTCCCTCTGAACCATCTGGAAGCCACGGGCAGGAAAAGCTGCAGAAGGACTGAGCATCCCTGGGATCAGCTCTGGAGCTCTGCACCCCACAGGAGCCAAAGCACTTCTGAACAGAGTTCTCACTCCAGAGGCAAAATTAATAAAACACTTGGCTAAGCAATATGCTCATGGATGTTATGTGCCTTCGTATGTGGACAGGTGAAGTCCAAGAAACCTGAATCAAAACAACAACAAAAAGTTCCTATAAATCATGTTTCCTGTAGTTTTCACTTATGCAGACGTTTGCAGCAAAGATTCCTTGGGCTACAGAATTTCATTTAACACACAGCATGGTTTTTAAATAAGAAATACAGCAGGAGGAATTTATATACTTCTTAGAGCATGGAAGTCCCTTCCAAGCATTATAAATGTGACAATACCCTCACACTCAGGGCCACATTCCAGCCTTGGGTACACACGTGTGTCTGCACTGAAGTTAGCAAAAGCTCCACAAATATATCCAATGAAAGACTTTCCCCCCATCATAAATTTTTCAGAAAATTTAATTATTATGTATGATAATTTTAGCTAATGAATACATTTGTATGACTCATTCATTATGTATCAGTCATTTATAAGGTATTCACAGCATGTTTTATTAATTATTATTAAAACCTTGTATTTATTTTAATTCATATTTCATCGGGGTTACCTTTTTGAAATGCCACAGACTTTCTTTTGAACTAATCCCAGGCTTGATTTCTGCTTCTGTGAGGCTCCAGTCCAGTTTACATAGAAAAGAAGAGGAGCCTTTCCAAATATTTTAGTGGTCTCTAGATCAGACCAGTTGTACACAACAGGATGTTGTGAGGCCATTGACCCATAGCAGGTATATAAATAATTTGTAGCATAAAAAGCAGGGGTGAAAGTGCCCCCAATCACTGATTTTTTCCCTCTTCATGTCCATGGGAATGACCCAAGGTGGTCCCTGGGGTGGGATGTGGGGCAGGAACCATCCCTTCTGCTCTGCCCTGGTCCAAGCCCTGCAGGAGGATCCTTACCCAGGACTAAAACTATTATTGAGTCACTGCCTTCTTTAATTGTTCCACACAAGGATCTGCTTCACCTCCCTGTTCTCTCTCGTGCTTTTCCTGCTGGTTATTTTCCTGCAACATTCTGCTGCTGTAATGAAAGTAAAACACGGTTCCCTGTAAGATTTGCATTTTCCCTTGGGAGCTTTTGTGGAATGCAGGCACTGAAAAAAAAAATAAAAACCACCTACTTTTAATAAACACTTTGCTTCTTTACAAAAACCACACGGATAGAGTCTTATTCCTCCCTGTCACCAATTTTGGATCAGACCAAGACAAAAATCTAGGAAATTAGGTAAAAGGAAACCCCAAGTCTTTGGCATCCAGAAATCTTGTCTTTGACCATAAGCAGCATGAAGAGTTTTCCTATAGATCAATAATATAAAATTACATGTTGGAGGAAAAAAAGTAGACAGGACTTGCAAAGTGATGAAGCAAGGCTTTGGGAGTGCAACCCCAAACCTGGGGACATAACCAAGAGTTAAACCTCAGAAAGGGCAGGAATTAGACAGAAATCTAGAGGAGAAAAATTATTTTAATTTTCAGAGACTTCAAAAAAACCCCTACTATTGAGCTACTGCAAAAAAGGAGACACACAGAGACTGAATTTGGCCATCTGCAAAGCAGACTGCAAGAACAGGCTGCCCTTTTAGCCACTGCCCCTACGAAAGGAAAGGATAAAGGATGCTGGACTGGAAGAAGTCCCAGAGCTGGAAAAGAGCACAAGAAGCAACAGAGATCAGATTTTTTTTCCTGATTTACTTGATTTCTTCCAGACATGCCATTGCAGGGCTCACAGGGCCTGGCCCAGAGAGAGACCTTGGAAAATGGAGAGGTTTCCATCCGTTCCAGTAAACTTTCAGATAAATTCTTAAGGCCCAGTTTCCATTTCAGTGCCTGGTGCTGCCTGTGCAGAACCTCAGCTGCAATGGGGAGAAACTCCAGACAGTTGTCACCATCCACAAACAATTTACAAAATATACCTCACAAAAAGACCAGCTCATTATTAAAGGTATTTTCCTTTTAAGGCCCTGATTTCCAACAAATATTGAAAAATGTTATAGATGTTCTTCATTTTTTACACTTAAGCAACTTCAAAAAAAACCAAACTGATTTTGGAGGTAAAATGAGCAAGTGCATTTGCTCACCACATGAGCACATTTATGTGTGGAAATTCAACTTGGGCTGAATTTTTACAGGTAAATTACAAATTTTGGAGAAAAAGAGGTTTTCTGTTTGGAGCCCTAATACAGTTTTCTTAAGAGTGGCCCAACAGTATTGCTGTGCCTTCGACCCATTATTCCTGAGGTGCAGAAATGCCTGGTTCCAAATGCAGCAAAATGAAAAATTACAGAGCCTGTCTAACAAATCAAAAATAAATGAAGTAACAACATAAAGGTAAATTTACTGTTATTTATAATTTACCATTTTTACCTTGTTTTCAATTGTCTCTTAGTCCTCTTCATTCGAGGAGCCCATTACATTTTATTATGCTAAACCCTATTTTCTGTCACATAAATTACAGTTAAAGATCTTAATATTAAAGCCTCTTAGCTCCCAGACCATATTTCAGGCTTTGTTCAAACCAGACATTAATGCTGAAATTGAACACAGATCACTTTGTCATCATTACCTATGATCTCAAAAGTATAATACAATCTTTGCTATATATGGCACAAAAATGCTTCTTTGTATAACACTGAATTATGGAGATATATTGATATTCTTAATATTTTGACAAAACAATAAAACTAAATATGTTAGCTCTTTAGCAGATACCAGCATACCAGCCCAGCTAATATAACAATAGTTACTGAGGTAAAGGTTTATTTATTCCAGGTAAAATAGGAAATTAATCATATAGTTATTTTAATCCTAATTTTTCCCTGGTACAATCTAACCTTCCTGCTGGCTGATACAGGAACTCTCTTGCCAACGTTCATCATCATCTGCTTGGGTTCACAATATCCACCTTTGTTACAGGGACAATATTCTCTTTTCAGTGGTTGTGACTCCAGCAAGGAGAAACACCGGTGCAGACTGTCTTTCATCTTATTGTGAGCCTTTTACTGCTGCCCTGGAATTATCCTAAAAGAGGTGTCCATGAGCCTGGACAGGGCTCTGGGCTGTGCACAGGGATGGAGGAGGGAGCACAGCCACAATTCACTCCTGGTTTTTTGCTTGGAACCTGTGGTAATAATAGTAATAGTCGTAGTAATAGTAGTAGTAATAGCAATTGTACTAGTAATAGTAATAGTAATAGTAGTAGTAATAGTAATAATAGCATTAATAATAATGATTTTTAAAAATTATTATTATTGTTGTTGTTGTTATTATTATTATTCCTATTACTATTTATTTATTTATTTATTTATTTCATGCATGCAGAGCCCCCTGTTTGGACCGCACCCCCAACTCTCAGACCTTTACAGACTCGTGCATCCCGACCCAAATTCTGTTTCTAGCTATTATCACCTCCTTCAGGAGAAACCCAACTCAATTTGCACGGGGCTGAGGACAAAATACCGAATTTTGCAAGAGTTAGTTCTATTCCCAGTGTAGTCATGAGAGGATCTTCTGCAGGGCACTTTTAGAAGGCACCCCCTGCATAAATCTCCAGTGAATGGAAAGCCTTGGGTGATTTCTTCTTGCCCTGGACAATTCAAACTCCCTGCTGTTTGTAGCACCCTGGGCAGGATCTGCCACCGCAGCAGTGAGAGAGGCAGCCCTCAAAGAGCTCCTGACAAAAGAAAATTTCATCTCTGCTTTTTCTTCATCTTTTGGACTGCCCATACCTGCCCCACTGATCCAGTTCTCCTGATTAGTCCCTCTGAGAGGGCAGGGAAGCCACGAGGTATTTTTTTCCTGCTGCCTGGTTGGGTTTGAGAAAGAAGAGATGCTTCTCATCAATGGCTGCCTTTGCCTGCTCACAAATTATACAAAAAGCAAGGATCTGTGTAAAACAAGGTCAGGCTGATATGTGTCAGTACAAATGCACAGAAAAGTTCTATTCACAGCTGTCCAAATGTAAGGAAACTCCCCCAAAAACTGCTCTGTGCAGGTGCTCTTTGGTACAGACTGGCTGATGAATATTTCTCCAATGGAATACATCCTGCAATGCTTCAAAATATCTCTGTCCACTTGTATTAGAGTTTGGGGTATTGCAACGTCTTTCATTATAAAGAGAGGGTTATTTTTTTAATATATACCTTTTCATTACATCTAGGAGTAAGGTCATGAGTTCTGCTCATGATGGAGGTATAAATATTACATTGTATGGCTGAAATAGTCTGCCTCCGTTCCTGGAGAATACCCTTGGGTAAAATAGTGTGTCAGGGCAGCTGATTGCCTGCTCATTTCAGTTTGCTTACTTTTTACAAATAAATTACCAGACAAATGAATAAAAAGAGAGCGTTAACTTGAGACAATCAGATTCATAATGCAGCCCCATTATGGCTTCAGAGCCTTTAAGCCTAAATTAGAGTTATTTCTGAAATTAGCTAATCGGGGTTGTGGCTCATTTCTTTCCTCCCGGAAAAGGTGGGGGAATCTTGTAGTGACAGCAAGAACAGAGATGCAGGAGAGGTGGATTTTGCTCCGTTTTCCTGTAGGAAGCTGGACAAGCTGCACAGGCTCAGGTCAGAATTCCTCTCAGCTGCACTGAGGCGTGGGGAGCACAAAAACTTCTGCACACCCACACCTAGACACAGTCAAATCCCTTTTCTTCCGCTTTTGCCTTCGTTATCTTTTTAATTTGTGTCCCCTTTTTGGCACTAGCAATGGTTACTCTCTGCATACAGCACCAAACACCATCGAGTCATTTCAAGCATGAACCAAACTGCAGAGCCTCTGGAGTTTCGCTTGTTTAAAATTTTTTCTCTTTCTCTCTTTCTCTTTTCCACATTCATTTTATTCTGGAGGTGCCACTTTCTGGTAGGTTTTCAAGTATTCCCTTTTTTGATAGTTTTTACACCCTGTCATTATCCTGTAAGTGCTAAATGATAATGATTCATCTGTTCATTTCAGCAGATACACATTTGTTTGCAGAATGGTTATTAACCAGGAGCTGTTAATTATGTAAGATAATTTTGTGTAAGTGTTGGCCTTAAAAAATAAACTGTCTCTCTGGGTTTTGCCCCACAAGCAAGTATTTGGATTTGATTTTTTTTTGTTTTTAACTTTTGTTTTGTTTTGTTACTTCTTGTTCACGAGTGAAGCAAGTGATTGATTCATTTGAGTGAATGAAAAATGCATCATAATTGCTGCAGTCTGTCCAGCCTGAATTATGTGCTGCTGGCACAGGCACAAGTAAATAATACCTCATCTGTTTACTGCTCTGCTCAACCCTGCCAGTGGAAGCAGTGGCTGACAAAAGAGAGAGGAAATCCGCAGTTTGCAGGGAGTGGGAGCCAGGAGGTGGCAAAAAGCAATTACGAGTCCAAAAAGGGAACTCAGGCAAATTTTGCCTGGCACTCTGTAAGGCTGATAAAAGCAGGTTTTGCCTTCTCAGCCTGTTTTAAAATTGTCTGTTTGGGAAGGCTCTGTGAGAGAGAGGAAGAGAAAGGGTTATGCCTGCACTGCAGAGTGAGGTGTCTTTTCCTGGTGGGATCCTCCAACCTGCAGTGCTCAAACGTGGAAAGGAGCAAAGCACAAGGGGAGCTTCAGGCTTTGAAACATCAGCTGTGAGAGGTGGGGCCTCTTTGGGAACCAGCCCCAGGGTGGTTGGCCCTCGCTCGGCTCTCCCCCAAGGCTGGGATCCTTGGTCTGTGGTGCATGAAGTGCTCCCATGCCTTGTGGGGAGGTTGTTTTTATTTTGATTTCATTTTTTAGCTTAAACAATGCTGATTCTCAGGTTTATATGGGTAAGACCACAGACCTGCACAGAATACCTCAACAGTTTCTATGAATATTTGTGGCACAGCATCTCTTTGTGTCCCTTGGTCTTTTGGGTCTGTTGGTGCAGTCCTTCTTCCCCGATGGCAGCATCTTTTAACCATGAGGCTGAGCTTAAGAAAAGCTGGGGTTTATCACAGAATCATAGAAAGGTTAAGGAACCTTTAATCCCATCCAGTGCCACCTCTGCCATGGACAGGGACACCTTCCACTGTCCCAGGGTGCTCCAAGCCCCATCCAACCTGGCCTTGGAGACTTCCAGGGATCATGGGGTACCCACAGTTTCTCTGGGAAACCTCTGCCACTGTCTCACCACCCTCACAGTCATGAATTCCTTAACATTTAACCCAAATACACACCCTGTCAGTTAAATAAGTGACATTTTCCATCTAGAAATGAACTATCTCTCAAAATCCTTCACCAAGTGGCCGCTGTCCTTCATTCTCATCTGCAAGCGACTTCCCAGTGTCCTGTTGTTATTTATCCTTTAAAAAAACAAGCTGGTTACAGGGATGTGAAAATATTTAATTGCAAACTACTTCCTTTCCCTTCTGTGTTTCTGTTCCTGCCCCAGGTACTCTCACTGGCAAAACCCCATGGCTGTGCATAGAAGTAAAGGACACATAAAACTCACAAAGCCCTTTGCTGACAGCTAAAATCATAGACAGAAGGACCAGAGAGCTCTAAAATAAGTATTTGACCTCAATGGTAGCAACCCCCAAATTTCTGACAGCAATTTCTGGTGTCAGCAGGTTGGGCTCCAGCACAGACTTCCAGAGCTCCACGTGGCTTTTTCCCTGTAAATCACATCAGTATTCGATTTAAAGCTTGAGCTGGAATCCACAGTAAGCAACGAGAGCTGGAAACCTGACTGACTTCAGCCTGCTCAGTGAGGGTCTGAGTCTTTCACATCCGTGCTACAAGGAAAAAAAGTTTGCTTCTCTGTTTTCCTCCCATATTTGAACACTGATTTTTTAAAATTCTCAGCTGTAAAATGCAGATCAAGCTTTTACAATTTTTGCCGCTGACCTTCAATTACACCTTTTCTTTTGCAGCTGTCAAATTAAAGTGATTTATGTTTCCTAAAGTTAAAGCATATTTCTGATGATTGGGATAATTATCTCCCAGATAAGAGTCCATCGTGTTTAAGACATTTTGTCACTGTAATGGCAGCCAGAAGTCACTCGAGGGCTCATCCCTTGGGGATTTCCTTGGTGGACACCCAGAGAAAGATGCCCTGGTGGGCCCCCAGCTCCCACACAGAGCCAGCAATACCAAAATTTCTGCCTTTGACCTGCTTCAACACATAATCTTGCCAGTATAAATATTATTGTCATAATAATATTACTTAAACTTAGCCTTACATCGACCTTTTTTTTGCTCGGCAGGTGTCATTCCCATGCCAGACAGCCCTTCTTTTATTTGCTCCTCCCCTCAAGAGAATTTTATTTGGCAATTAAATAAATACCTGCATAATTTCACAGATTGAAGAATGTTGGCTTTTTTATTTTGCATTGCGTAATTACATTCACAGAGAGAATATTTTAATGCCCTGTGTTTTCAATATAATTTCTTTTTTTTCATATAAAAGGAAAATTTAATTTTACTTTGCAAATATAAATTAGATCCAGTAAAATGCAATGAACTGTAAAGTAGATGAAAGGTTCCTTTATATGGAAAATATTCTTTCTATGAAAATTAATTGGTCCTTACTTTAAAATTTTTTCACTGGCAAATATGTGTTCTCTACGTCTAAAGTGTTACCTGGCAGTAAAATTTATTACCACCTGAACTATTCCTCCCTGTATTTCAGGACACTGAATATCATAAAGATTGTTCCCTTTTGCTGAGGTGAATGCTTGCTCAAAGCACAATCATTTCAATTTCAAAATGATGAAAGACAGTAAGTGGAAATGCATGAGAAGTTTCAAGAACTGTGGAAAAAAAAAAAATCACCTTTTGAACTGTTGAATCCTAGCAGCCAGATAATAACCTATTTGCTGATTTCAAAGGTGAATTTTCACAGATAATACCAGGTGGGACACAAACCTGATTTTCCAAGGCACTGGGTATACATGAAGAAGGTCCACAAGAGCTACATCCCCGTGTGGCACAAAGGGCTGTGGGCTGATTTCTCAGCAGCTAAAGGATTTTTCAGCCATGCAACTTCACCCCTTGAAGAACTGCCATTTTTCCACCTTAAACAATGAACTTTCTTGATGAACAATTGCTGTTGGTTGGGTTTTTTTCTTGTTGAGTTTTGGAGCATACTACTGGATTCACCCAAGTTGGTGGCTTCCTACTCAGAAACCTTCCAGGTGGTGAAGGGCAAAGCAATGGAAAACTGTTCCATCTGTCCTTGTCACTCCCCAGAAAAATCCCCCCATCCCTTCCTCTGCCGACCCTTTTCTATGTGAGCCATGCCTCCCTTCCTTGGGGTTCCTCTTGCTCCCTTAAATAAAGACAGGCACTCTGGTTTTGCCTCAATTACTCCAAATAATTGCAGAACGTGTGGAGTCCAGTTGGGAAACCAGCACGGGGCTGTAAAAATGGTGCTGTGGTGGCAGCCACTTGGGAGGAATAAATCCACTTTGGAGTGGGAATCTCCTCCAGGACATCTTCCAACACTGGAGTCATTTTTTTTCCCCCATAGCTGTGTTTTGGCCTCACTGCAGCTTGTGAGAAGAAATGGGAAGAAATGGAGTTCCTTGTGCTGCTTTTCTTTAAGGCACCTGCTGTTTGTACAGCAAGGTTTGGTTTGTAATTATGGCATGAAGGACAGAAGAGAAGGGAGGCAGCTGTCTCACAGGTCTGGCCTTCCATCTGAAGATGGAGAAGAATTTCTTGGGAACTGTTCAGCTTCTTAACACAGAAAGCTGCCCTTAAAGTACAAATATTCTGATTATACATCATCTTGGTAACCATTTCAAAATTCCTATGAGAAGCCAGAAGTACAGGTTGGTAATCCGCAGGTCCTGGCAAACTTCAAAGAGATTTGAGGTTGAGGCTGACTGAGATTCACAGATAAACCCATCCTTGTGACAAAACTCTTTCATTATGCTCGATAAAAAGATTGCTGTGGCACACAGATCACAGAAATGTAAAGTATTTTCATGGAAGAAAGGCCTAGGCTGAAGCTGGTATGAGTCATTTTTTGGGAATTTGAATTAACTGAGCATCCTACGCTGGAGAGAGTGGATTTCTGCTCTCTGCTAAGTTGTTGCTACATGATGACCCTTTTCTGATATTTTTGTGGAGATTTCATTTTTCCTGAGAACTCAGGTCAATATCAAGATGATCCCAGAAGATACAAAGCAAAAGTCAGGTAAGCATGTGCTGTGGAACATGTTTCTGGAAAATGAGTGTCACCATCTTTGTTTGCATCATCTTTGATTAGTAACCTCTCCAAATAATTGCTGCAAGGGTAATTATTGCTAATTGGAGTTATCCCAGTGTCAGACAGTTACCATCCTTATCACAAATAAGTCCCATTTTTAATGGACTGATCAGTGAAAAGTACAAACACTCAGTTGATGAGCAATACATGTTTTTGTTGGTTTGGGTACATCTCTCTCCTCAGTCTCTCTTTTTGTGTCCCAGCTTCACCTTTCTCCTGGAGGCTGCAAGCTTTTCCACAGGTTTTCCAGAGAGTGGCACAGCTAAAGAAATCAAGGAAAAATCTCTGATTTTTCCAACAGAGATACCTTGGGTGTGGATATTTTTTTGAAGAGAAGACAGAAAAATGAAATCCCAGATCAGCAAAGGAGAGCGACTGCTGCAGTGTGTCCTTCTTTCAGCAAATATCTGATGGACAACATCCAAGAAAGATGAGAGCAGAGAACAGCCTGGTGCCTTTTCTGTTTCATCCTGTGCCAGAACTGTGAAGTTAGATCACTCCTCTGTGTGGAAATTTGGATTTTTCCTTCACAGACTTGCCCACAGGTGTTCATCTGCACAGTGCTGTCAAGACTTGGGCAAGGTGAACCAATCCAGAAGCAAACACTGAGGGTTCTCCAGCAGAAATCAAAGTGTTTGGAAAATCATACTGGGAGGAGTTTCTGCAGAAGGATCTTTATGTACACTTTATAATAATTCCTGTGTATTTTTTGTCATGTCAAGCTCCCTGTCTAGGTACAGTTCCTTCACCACCTATGCTGATTTCAAGCTACTTCTACATGATGGTGCTGTTACTGGGGTTTCCAAATACTTGATTTAATGGACATTTGTAGCTAATGATGTATCCAAACCCACTGCAATATTTGCTGTTTGTTTCAGATCCTTCCTCTGCAACAAATTCTTTTAAAAAGAACCACACAGAAAATATGTGTAGATGCAGGAGACATATTTCTAAGGACCTTTGCATTAGATTATTCATAATTTTCATAATGAAACCAGGGTTTAGTCCCCCCAAAAAAGGGCTTTTCCTAGTGATTATGTGATGCTGCTGGTTTTTCCCACACATATAAACAGCATTTAAACAACACCTGATCTATTGTATGAATTAGTAGTTTCCCCAAAGCCTGATTTAATTCGCATTGATAATTTGGTTAAACAATAATTTCCAGAAACTACAACCTTTTAATAAAGATATTCACTGCTGGCAGAAATCTCATCCTGCTCTCCATTTATGCCTTTAGCGTGTTTTCTAAAGGTTCTCTGCACTTTGTTGCTTAATTATGCATCGTGTTTACCGTGCTCATTTTACAATTACAGGGCGAGGTGGTTGCAAGCAGCAGCTGCTCCGGGAGGCGAGGCAGAACCTCGGTTGGCTGAGAGCTCCCTGGACTCACTTTTCCACCCCAGAAATGAGAAGCACCTTTGATTGCTCCTTGTAAAGATAGAGAGGAAAGTCTCTCCGGATATCCCAGCAGCTCTATTGGTGGCTGTCACTCGTGGGAACTGGTTAAAGACCTGGACAATCTGTGTTGTTATCTCGTTTGGAATGGAGATGCATAATGTGTTTATAACGGCCCTAGACACTCCAGCCTGTGTTCTGCCCATCAGCTGTGTTTGTGGCCTGATACTGCCTTGCACACGTGTGTTTTAACCCAGCCAGGCTCCCTTGATGTGGGAAATATCCGAAAAAGGGAGCAAAAGCCTCCCTGCTTCCAGGGAGGTGAAGGTTTGCAGGAATGTTGCGATAACCCCTTACCCAGCAAAGTGCTCTGATGGGGCTGGGAAAGAGTTGTGGTGATAGAACCACGAGCCTGAGACCTCTGGTTGATCTCTGCAGCATCTCTGGGGAGAGCTGTGGCCTCAGCAAACCGGTCCTCACCAGTGGTGGCCGTGCCTGAGGAGGGCAGGGGACAGGACGGTCCCCAGCAGCAGCACAGGGTGGCCGTGGGACTGACACTTCATCCCCTGCTGTCCCCTGCAAGCTGTGCTGCACAGAGCCCTCAGAGGGAAACCCCATCATCACCCAGCACGAGGAAAAGCTGAAATAGCTCAAAATGGCATAATCACACAGGCAGGTGGGACAAACGGAGGGTCACCTTCATCCTTCAGGAGGGCAAAGGATGGGGCACAAATCCCCAAGGATGTGGCAGAAACCTCCAGGTGGGGCAGGATTTGGTCCTGGGGGCAGCAGATCACGCTCTGTGGAACTGCAGGTAAGGCACAGCTGAGGGTTCTGCCAGCTTCCCATCCCCGTGTTTTATTCCAGTGCTTCCTGTTTTACTCACAGCCTTTCCACCCTGTGTGCCTACATGAGCCATTCCTGCTCACAGAAGGTAAGACAAATGACCAAAAAACTAAACTTGCCCAGAGGCAGATATGCTTTTTCTCACATTAATTAAAGAAATTAGGAGATGATGAAGGCATAGCCACAGGAAATATTTCAGTTTTTATGTCAGGGGCTGATAAATTTTGATTTAGAGGAAAGATTTTTAAATCCCTCATTGATAGCTTTCAGCACATTGCTTTCCAAAAGTAACTAGCAAGCACAACACCGACTGCTCCCTAGAATAAATTGCCAGTAGTAATAAAGCTGGGGCTCTTAATTATGCTGGAACTCGCTGTTCCCTTTTCCCTGGGTTTTCAAGGTTTGCTTGGTTGAGAAGGCTGAAATTAGAAACCTCAGCTAGTCAAAGCCTCCTGTTCAAGAGATGTCAGGCACATCCTTCAATAGCACAGTGACAGCATTCCTGTTGTTCTCCCACGTAGGCAAATGTCATTTTTCTCAAACTTTTCTGATGTCTCCAAAACCTATTTTTCACAATTTATGATTTTCAAGCCCATTTACATTCCCATTGAATATCAATAGTTGTCCAGAAATACTAAAAGGTAATGAGAAAAGCTGAAGGGCATTCACACATGGAAGAAAAAGGAGGCTGAATGTCTTTAATTTTTCCCTTTCCTGTGTTATTGACTAATTTCAAAATTGTGAACGTTTCAAATAGTTTTAAACACACATTTGAAAGACAAGTCTTCGCTATATTGACAGATCTCATTCCCAAAAGATAAAACTATGGGGTTTTGTCAGTTTTTCCAAAGCCAGAAGCCTTTTATTAGATCATAAATTATTGGGAGGACAGAGTTGATAGACTTCTTTAGGCTGATAATGTACTTTGAAAGAAAAGGCAGTTTTACACTTCTGCAAAATCGTATTTAAAATATTTATATGCCTATCAACGGAGACACTGAGGTAATTCACCTTTGGGTCACTGGTTCAAAACCAAACCAGCTCTTTTACATCCCAAATGTGTTGCCTCTTACTATGATCCTATTAAGCTTGCTCCTTGCATCCTGGAGTCCTCCTGGGTAAAATTTGGCAACATCCAAAAGAGAGATCCAGGAATGGACATAAAAAGTTGAAGCTTTTGTCTGAGCAAATTTCAGGCTGAGGTGGGTGAGATGTCACAGGGCCAAGGAATATCTTCCCTACTGGAACAAGTACAATGCACACTATTAGGAAATGCACTGTACAGAGCTCATAAACTGCCCAGTCTGCTGTACACAGAATGCCTGCAGTCTCATAAAATGTTATTCTTTTGCTTTATCTTGTTAGTATCATGTGAAGCTTCATTAAGCCGCCAGATGAATCATATAGTAATTGGATGTAATGAATTTAATTATGTAATTTCTTTTTTCATAATGAAACAAAGTCATATTTTACAAACAGGCAAAGTATTGTTTGGAGTTAGAGCTTTAAGCTGGAGTTTGGCAAGAAAAGCACAACAGAGGACCAATAGATCTTTTTTTTTTTTCCCCCTCTGTTTTATCTGTCCTTCACCGTTTGGATTTATCCATGCAGGGACCACAACTACACATGTGTGCTAAACAGAGGAAATTTCATGTTCACAGCTTGTGGGTGCTGGTGGAGGATGAGCCACCTCCAGCACCTCCTCAGTGGACGTGGTGGAGCCAAGAACCGAGAGCATCTCACGCCTGCAGGAAGCAGAGCAGGGATGGCTGAGCAACACCACCAAAATTACCTTAACGAGCCTTCCTCAGGATCCTTCTCTCCACTGCTGGCCAGAAAGGGGTGGGGTTTTTCAGGTTTGGCCCCAGCAACCTGCAGGGTGTAACAAAAAACCCCTCTGGATCCCAAATGGTGTTTTAGGGTGCTGGTGATCTGTGGGGGAAGCACCACAACAAGCAATAAACTGGGACAGAACTTGCTTTCCACACAGAGGGTGACTGCACCTGGTTTGTCCAAATCCTAGAATTAGTAAGGTTGGAAAAGACCTCCAAGATTATCAAGTCCAGCCTTCAAATGAATACCACCATGCCCATTAACCCATCCCATAATGTTCCTGATAGTTTCATGGGGAAAGTGCCTAGAAAATGCTGCAGTAATGTACACAGCTGACTGGAAATGCTGTATTCTGAGTTCCACTTTTATTTGAATTGCTAAAAATGGCAAACTTCATGCTAGAAGTAATAGATTGGTGGGTAAGAAATAGCCAGGGGTAAGAAATAGTCAGGGTCACCCCTCCCAGCAGTACCTGCTGGCAGCGCAGCAGCCAAGAATTAAACTCAGCATCACCCCTAGGGGAGGTCCTTTCCCAGGAGCCTGATCCAGCTGCTCTCAGTGCCACCCGTCCCTCTGCGAGGTGGAGGGGCCCCGAGTCTCCCAGAGACAGCCCAACATTTCAAAAGGTGAGGTATTAATGTCAGCCCTTCCCTCCCTAACTCCCATTAATGACTTTCTGATGACCCGTGCTTATAATATCCTCCACCCTTCTCACTACTTGGCCATTGAGGATGTTCCAAGGAAATGAAACCTAATGATAAAACAGTACTTGAAATATCAACATCCCTGGCCTAATTAGAGCCGGGCCAATGGGCCCTAATTGCATAACTGAAATGCACCCAGTTGAGTTCTTTCTATTGTGGCTTGACTACCCGTCTCGGCCCTGATTAATAGAGCCAGCGCTGCAAACTAAAATGCAGTTAATTTATTGTAAGTTTTATTAGGCATATAAAAGGAGACCAGGAATTACTAGCCTTTCGTTGCTAGAGATACATTTCATCTATGACTCAGACCAGATTCTTCACAGATTAAGCTTGTTAATTTTACTTATTGCCAACATTCTTCACCACATTGCTGGAGCGAGAGCCACGGGCTCTTGTCTGGAGCGGGCGGTGTGAAAGGAACCGGGGCCTCGGACAACAGTAACATTAACTACTTTGTCCTTTTAATTCATCTAATTACATGCAAGAAAAAAGAAACAGACCATTTGCAGGCTGCCTTTAGTTGCCTTTCTGCAGTGATGCTGAGCCAGTGCTTTTGTAGGCTTTTTGTTGTCTTATTAGCGAGCTTTTGTTCAGAGAGATGGTTAAAGCCATTTTCAGCAGCTAGCGAGATGAAACAGTTTCAATAAGGACACAATGTACTTGTTTAAATTACCTTTCAAAATGCTTGAAACCATTAAGGGGGAGGTGCTACAAATAAAAGTTGGATTTTTTTTTTTGGTTATAATGTTTTTCCCTAATAATAGCTTTTATTTTATTATAATCCATTAGTTGACAATATTATTCTATAGATTATTAGGCTGCAATTTTGTTATTTCATCACACTTTCAGCACTCACTCACAGAGCTGGAAACCACAAATCTCTGTATAATATGCTTTCAATTTTGTTAAAATATGTATTTAACCGGTTTGGCTGTGAAACATCTTGGCAGAAAATGTGTTTTTAATTCTATCCTGATTAGGGTAACAGTTGACAGGGCTGAGTAGTGACATGATGGTGTCTTATTTTCCACTGTTCCTACTGTTACCTTCTCCCTTGTCAGATTTTATTTATGATTTTCACTTCTCCAGAGCTAACAAGTCCAAGTGCACTCCGCAACTTCCACTAAAGGGAATTTATCCCTTGTTGAATGAACATCGCAGTTAGAAAATCTAATTAAAAAGAGCTGATGTTCCTGGTTTGCTGGCAGGCTAATAGCAGTGTGAGGCTTTTGAAAAATTTAGTGCCTACAGGTAAAATAAAAGTGTATTTAGCATTCAGTGGTCACAAACAGAAGGTGATTCAGACCTGTAGCAGAGGAAGGCTGGGAAATAAGGGAGGCAAGAATTCTTGGCTAATGGGGAGAAAACACATTTTCCTCTTTCACATCTTCAGTTTGCTTACCTGAAATTGTGCTCATGTCGGGGCTGTGGCACAGAGCCAAGCTTCCTGCAAGACGTGGCTAAAATTTGGAATGCAACTCTATCAATAAAAACTTTAAATCGCCTTTTAATCTGCATTTTTCTCATTCCTGGAAGCGAGCTCAGTGCTGCGGAAAGATTTCCTGTGCCATGTGCACAGCTGAACAACGGGCAAGCCAAGAAATACCAGTAAGGACTGGCTCTGTGCTGGGTGAACTGGGAATTTTTACATGCACACTGCATTTACACGGAGTGTGGTCTGGCTGATCTCCACCTGTGCCATCAAAGCCTTTTCACACTGCTCCAAACCCTTCTGCTGGTTTTGGGGTGAATCACAGAGACCTTAAATGTCCTTAAGCTGAAGGAGGGCAGGGTTAGGTGGGATATTGGGAAGGAATTGTTCCCTGGAGGGTGGGCAGGCCCTGGCACAGGGTGCCCAGGGCAGCTGTGGCTGCCCCTGGATCCCTGGCAGTGCCCAAGGCCAGGCTGGACATTGGGGCTGGGAGCAGCCTGGGACAGTGGGAGGGGTCCCTGCCATGGCAGGGGTGGCACTGGGTGGGATTTAAGGTCCCTTCCAACCCAAACCATTCCATGATTCTATGAACAGCAACCAAGCAAAGATGTTGCTTGTATTTTAATAATTAAATTAAATAATCCTGGCTATTTCTTACCCACCAATCTATTATTTCTAGCATGAAGTTTGCCATTTTTAGCAATTCAAATAAAAGTGGAATTCAGAATACAGCATTTCCAGTGTCAGCTGTGTACATTACTGCAGCATTTTCTAGGCACTTTCCCCATGAAACAATCAGGAACATTATGGGATGCATTAATGGGCATGGTGGTATTCATTTGAAGGCTGGACTTGATAATCTTGGAGGTCTTTTCCAACCTTACTAATTCTAGGATTTGGACAAACCAGGTGCAGTCACCCTCTGTGTGGGAGGCAAGTTCTGTCCCAGTTTATTGCTTGTTGTGGTGCTTCCCCCACAGATCACCAGCACCCTAAAACACCATTTGGGATCTGGAGACCCTGATTAAGGGCTTGTAAGGAACGCTGCCTATACCAGCAGAAATCTGTGGCCTTGGTCCAGGAAAAAAGGTGAATATTTCATTAAAGTTGAACAAACAAAGGGGGAAAAAACCAACCTTGCTTTTCAGCAGCACAAGGATGGATCAGGGCCTGAGCTTGTGCATGTTTTGTGCATTTGCTGAGCTGACTGCTGACTTTGTGCATCCTGGATGTGATTACACTTCATCTTCCACAGCAGCCATGGAATATTTTTAGATAAGGAATGGTCGGAAACCACGTTTCCTTATTTTTCCCTATTACCATTTATTTTCCTCAGTCAAAACTGGAGCAGGGTCACATATATTCATGTTTTGTGAATTAAAATCTTCAATCTTCCAGTGGATGTGCCTAGAGAATGCAGTGAGTGTCTGCTGTGGTGTGTTACACCATTTTGGATAAATTCATTTGCAGTAAGACTTGGTGCCTTCTTCCAGTGCCCGGATTTGTACACACTGGCTCCTGAGTACAAATATGAAGCCACAGAAAATCTGTACTCAGTTAAATATCTAATTCCTTGGCTGAATAATCCAGTTGGGGAATAATAAATTTCAAGCTATACTACATGCTTTATGAGACTTCAAGAGAGTTTTTTCTTTTCCTTGTCTTTTTCACTACTTCCAGGCAAACTAGAAAATAATTCAGTGAGATTTACCAGTGAAAATGAATTCCTCCATAAAATTATCAACAAATCAGAAAGTCCTCATAACCTGTTATATCTTAAATTGCTGGTGTGATTTATAATATCTAGAGGAGAGAATGTAATGTTCCCCACGATCTCTTCCAGACAGATTTTTTTTTAATAAAAAATAATAAAGCTTAAAAGTATGCTGGGAATCATGAATACGCTAAATGTGTGTGAGCAACTTATGGCAACTACAGGAGACTAATAGCGATTTTTATTCTCCACAAAATGTAACTCATTTCTTTTTAATGGTAATATGTTTGCTCAGAGTACATCTCTTCAGGCAGATAGAGGAAAAACTATAGAGACCTCACACAAATAGCTCTTTTGATATTCTTCCTGATAAGGCCACCCTTTTAGAGAACAAAAATTAAGTTTGGCCGTGCATTGTAACATCCATGTGTTTGACCATTGAACGCAATGTGTGGCCATTAGAAATAAAAGAAAAATCAATAGGGTTTCATTAAAACAGCAGGCAATCAGGGCTACGGCACTAGCTTAATTACAGTTTCAGTAGCATTTGCTTTAATTGGAAAGAATAAAAGAAGTGAAGTGGAGTGAATGAAGAAATTAGCATATCTATCACTGTTGTCACATTGTACTGTGGCCTTAAAGCACTGTTTGCTCTTTAGTATCCCCGATGCTTTGTGAGGCCCTGAAAAAATATGGAAAGGCAATTAGGAAATAATCAGATTGCTAATCCTTTGCAGGGTTCTAATTAAAGAACTTTATAAGGCCGGGAATGCAGTTTTTAATCTTTATTCTATACAGCAGATATAATTTGCATCACTGGGGCTGGTGCAGCGCTGAGCTCACGCTCACAGAACCGAGGGCAGAGGAAGGGGTTGGTGCTGTGCCTTTGATGCTCAGAGGGTGGAAAATGTTTTCCAGAGCAGCTGTGGCTGCCCCTGGATCCCTGGAAGTGTCCCAGGCCAGGTTAGACAGGGCTGGGAGCAGCCTGGGACAGTGGGAGGTGGCCCTGCCATGGCAGGGGTGGCACTGGAGGGGATTTAAGGTCCCTTCCAACCCAAACCATTCTGGGATTTTAGGAGATGACCCTGTGCTTCTGTGCTCTCCCGTGGGAGTTATCCTAAAGATAACTTTGTGCTGTCACACAAAAATCCTCTTCAAACAGCAGCAGCCTCCAGCAGCCAGGCCACAGGCAAAAGCAACCTTAAAAAGATGAAGTTGCCAAAAACAGTGCAGGTATTTACAGTTCATTTCATGGACTCACTGTCTGTCAGCAGCCAAATCTGATCTGGGGCAGGTCAGTTCTATTCAGTTCTGTCTCACCCATTCAGAATTAGGAATTAAACTGTTTCTTCATACTTACAAAGAGATCAGCCAGTAAAGTGGCATTTTTACCTCCTTTATGCAGGTGTCTCTTGAGGCCAGCACAACTGATGGCAGTGAGATCACAGGTAGGCCAAAAAATTATGTGGAAAAGCTAATACATTATTCTCACTACTCCTGAAAAGTTAATTCCAATGTCAATTATCTTCTTGTCATTAAATTGCTCATAAAACAATCATGACTTTCATGGATTAATTCACTCCTTGAAATTATTATGTGGTTATTTGGGGAAAAAAGAAACATGTTTCAGTCACAGGTCATCCCTGAATCATTATTTATTTTGAACATTCTGCCTTGTTGTGTGTCCCACCTCTTGCACAATGCTCAATATGTACATGTTTTTGGGGTGTTTTTACCTTTTTATCTCTCTGTAACATGAAACCTCGGGTTTCTTTGAGATGCATCACATTTCTATAACCCTCAAGACCCAATTTCTTAATGGAATTTTTAACGAGGGCCCCAATTTTCAAATCTGGGGTGTTTGGAGATCATTGCATGAAGCCACACAGGACATCAGGGAGCAGAATCTGGACCAAAAGTTTGTGAGTGATCAATACAGGACAGCACCTAGGTTTGTACACAGAAATAAATCCCTAAATATGTAGGTAGATGCTTAGAGTGTTTTAAATCACCCTCTCAGCAGTGGGTGGTGTTAAAGCCCAATTAAAAATCAGTGTGAATTAGGCACCTGGAGGGTACAGCTCTCAATCATTTCACAATCACAACCCTGCCTGTGAAAACACGACGTGTTCACTCTTCCCATCTTCTTTTCACAGCCCTGCCTTTATGCAAAGAACAATTCAAAGGAGCCATAAACTGGAGAAAGACACTAAAAATCCTACCCATTCTCACAGTAAAACCCTCATTTGTAATAAAATTCTCATTTCTGACTGGGCCAACATTCCTGTGGTTCATATTGTGGCAGATCCCTCGAGCTTGCCAATATTTCCTCCCCGATTTGAGGAGCAGAACTTCCATCCCAAGGACACTGGAGGTGTCTCCCTGCAGCCCAGGAGCTCCAGGAGACACCAGAAGATGGTGACAGGAGCACAGAGACGTGGGATGAGCTCCCCAGAAAGGAGCTGGAAAGGAGGCAGTGTAGGGAGGCAAATGTTTTGATAAATTACTACAAACCAAAGTGAATGGAATTAATTGCAGGTTTGATGCTGTTTTAAGCACTGTCGGATAAAACATCCTTTTATGCTGCTAATATTGAATTAACTCCTGAAGTTACTGCAAATGCCTTCTGGCCAAAGGATTCTTGAAGGGCAGAAATATATTTATGGGAGTGGAAACCCAATTTGAGGTGGAACTTCCACAGACACAAACAAATGCCTCAAACCAGTTTGGCAGTACGTGATAACTCTATTTGTAATTAAAGGTTAAAGTATACTTAAACCAGTTTGGCAGTTAAAACCAATTTCAATTGAAAATATACATTTGTAATTGCAAATGGAAAGATTTCCTGTAATAGCAGTAACAGACCCATTTTCTAATAAGATGAACAATACAGTTGATGACTGAAGCATCTGTATATAGTTACATACAGCATTTCTGTACTGCAGGCTGCCAATTTATTTCAGCAGTGAAAAGCTTGATTTATTGTTTGTAGCATTACCATCTGTTGTAGTTATTACAGAAATTATATATAAACCAGTTAGTAAACACTTTGCCCCATTGTCTGTTGTTTTGATAATCACCCATAATAACATCTAGCATCAATATGGTCTTTAAACCCGATTTGGGAGTTAATGGAATAAGAGGAGGCAGTCAGTATATGCACCAGGGTAATGTCATTAGGAATGTTTGTGAAGAACAAATTAAATCAGTTGTAAATTGTGCTCTCAAGTCAGCCAGAAAACCAGTCTTGTTCAGGAGAAGGGATTTATATTTTAACCTCGTGCAGAAAATGTACTTAAGCAGATTAAAATAAAATAGGGACTTCGTCGATGGATGTAAATGGTAATTGCTGGAGCTCTAATGGCTTCCTGTTGGCTATGTCATGCAGTGGGCACAGCTATTTTAAAGTTAACCAGTGCTTGAGGTCATACTTTTACAGATTCAGTCATTAAACAGAACTAGACATGTCACTAAATGGCTGATTATTCAAATGATGAGCCTGCTCAAAAGTTACCCGTGTCATATTCTGGACAGAGGATTACAGAAAAAAAAAATCCTAAGGTAGAGCTGAAATAAAATAAAGATGAAATGAATTCAAGTATAAGTCAATAGAAGCATCTGTATGGGGTCTCATTTGTTTTGCAGACTCTGCTTTCTCTCAGTTCGTAGTGGTTGGTTAAATTATTCACATTGGGCTTCTTCTTGTGTACAAATCATTTTATGTATGAGAAATGCAGTCTCTCAATAAATTATCATGCACTGAAGTATTATCTGGATGGGAAGTTATACAGGTTGTAGGTACATGAGAAATAGGTTTATTATATGCTGGTACAATTTATTACGTGCCTGTGACCATTTCACCTGCCCACCTACATGTCAGCAGTGATGTTGTTTTAGCACCATTTTAGTGATATACTGAAAAGTCGAATGCAGAGTTTGCTGAAGACTCTGCCTGCATGAACCTTTCCTTCCAAAACAAATTATCATTTCTCATAGAAAACCTTGTTTCATCTGCACTGAGCATGATCAATATGCTCTTGTGTACAAGTGAAATATTAAGGGCATATTCTGAATTCCAGTTTTATTTGAATTAGTAAAAATGGCAAACATCAAGCTGAAAATTTTGGTTTTTGTAGATTGGTGGGTAAGAAATAACCAGGATTATTTAAAATACAAGCAACATCTTTGCATGGTTGTTGTGCATAAAATCACAGAAGGGTTTGGAATGGAAAGGAAATCAAAGCTCATCCAGTTCCACCCCCTGCCATGGGCAGGGACACTTTCCACTATCCCAGGTTGCTCCAAGCCCTGTCCAGCCTGGCCNAAAAGGAAATTAATGCTCATCCAGGATAATTCTGTTCCAGGACCTGCTGTCATTAGTGGATCTATTTCTCTAACAGACCATTTGAGTTTTAGGCCTTGCCAAGGAGAACTGCAGAGGAGAGAGTTCTTCTCCAGGGTTTGAGAGCATTCCAGACAATCCCACCCAGTCAACACACCACAAACCCAACTATTTCTCCACCAAGGGAACTGAGAAGGAAGGATTTGTCACGGATAAATGTTCTCCAAGCATTGTGAGCAAACCCAAGGTGTTTCTTTGCCCAGAAATCCCCCAGGGCAGAGCTGATGTGTTGGTGGAGGCAGGGATGGAAGGGCAGCTTTGCACAACCAGGCTGAGCTTCTGAGCTCCGAGAACAAAAATATGGGGTTTGCCCCTCAGAGCTCCAAAACTTGAAAAGACACAAAATCCAAGGGGAAAACCTTCATGTTTGAGGCTGGGGAGAAACTATGGGGAGCTAGCAATGGAAGAAAAGGAAGGGAAGGACCTGCTCAGCAGATGGGAATTAGAAAGCAAGAGAGAAAGGAAAAATAAGAGTGCATTTTGAGTATTTGCTGTATGAGACAACTTGAGGGAGAGAGTACTTTTCATAAACTAATACAATTATTTTAATTTTAAAATCCTTAAAATATTAATGCAAGGCCTCTGAATGCAGAGTTAATTATAGCTGTGCCACTCACACAGCTCTGGCAGGGTTTCCATTATGATTGCTGGTTTTTTGAGAGGTAATAATTCAGTCAACCCAAACCCCCTAATGGGTAAAACACTATCTTCAAGTTCTTGGCAAAGGCGTTTTTGGTTTTTTTTTCTTTTGTTTTCTCAGTTGCCCATATTTCTTAATTGATTTGGGGTTTTTGGGTATGGAAAGAGTTGGGTTTTGAGGGTTTGGATGGATGGCTGAGTGTATCAATGTCACCACCATTTCGGGGCATCCAGCCCCCCGTTGCTGTCCTGCAGAGAGTGGGTGGTGGAAGCTTTGTGGATGTGAAATTTAGGAAAGAAAGACAAATATTTTTGCCACAGCCAAACTGGGATTGATCCCAGAGCCCAACCAGAGCAGTAGGAGGGGGGTCAGAACACCAGGATTGGGAGTCCACTTTCCAGCAGGGATGTGTGGCTGCAGAGGGTTTATCTGGGTACAGGAGAGAGAATTTGGGATCACCTCAAGTCACGTTGTCAAAAACTGCACTCCATCAAGATATAAAATAATAGCACAGGAGGACTTTATAGGGTGCTCTGTAGACTCTTTGGCACAAATCTTAAGCACCTCAGGAGCAAACTATACCTTTTATCACTTAACGTTTTTATTGATTTTTTTCTTAGGAAATTAAAATGAAAGACTTTAGCAAATAGCACCTCTTGGAACTACAGAGAAGAAACTGCTGGTATGTATCAGTAAATTTCATGCACAAAACCTCTTGTATTTCATTTTTAATTTCATGTAAGTTCCATTCACTTCAGATGAAGGAGCTGTGTTAATTTCCCATTAAAAAAAATTATAGGACACAAATTTATGTCAGTCTTGACAGCCAAATCTGGTGATGAACATCAGAGTTCTTTTCTTTGCCTCAACTCAGCCATTAAACCACTTTCCTTCTGGTGAGAGATCTGGCTTGCATTTACCATATTGGTGTGAAAATTACCCTAAATATGAATGCAACAGCATTGCTTGCAGGCTAATGGCTAATACTGTATGCACTGGGAAAAAAAAATCATTGCCTGCATGTTTACTATGTCATTTGTGTTAGTTCTGCTGGCTGATTTTCATGGCATGTTACAGCTGCTGGGGGAGAAAGGGAACCCGAGGAAATGCAGAGGGTTTTATTGCAAAGCATCATTCTATATCCACACAACGCTGGTACCTCACACTTTGCAAAGATATCTGCCAGCAGGTAGGAACACATTCCTGGCTCACCACTCTATAGGATTATTTGGTAACCATTTAATGAAAGATTGCAATATGCTGGTAGCAGAATATTTTTTTCACCTGCTGGGTAGTTGTTCAACTCAACCTACTTAAAGAGATGGGCTGCCATGAGAACACAAAGACACAGCCCTGAATAGGCTATCAGTGATTTCTTTTTTTTTTTTT
>VZRO01005746.1:513228-565598 GCA_013397915.1 Daphoenositta chrysoptera
TTTTTTTTAAACAATATCTATCCTGGTATTATGCAGTCACAGTAGTTATTACAAAGTAAAGCACAGACACTCCACAAGTTTGAAATGCGAGCGTTGTAATAAGAAAAAATTACATTTGTTTCGTTTTCTGTCCTTGTTACTTTCTTCCTTGTGATAATAGATTCAGATTTTGTGCCATTATCTGGGCTTATTAAAGGAAAGTGGTATCAAATTTAATACTTCCCATATAAAGTAAGCGAGCACCTGCTCATAAAATTTATTTTCCATGCACCTCACAAAATACAGGGGAATTAACAAAATGGCTCTGCTATATTAGAACAAGGGCACAACTGTTACTATCTCTATAAGATTGATTTTGATGAAGATTATAAGGATAGTATTTGTCTGACAAAGCCAAGCACTCAAAATTTATCCTTTTTGTGGTGTTTTTTTCATTCAAAATTGTTCATTCTTAACGTGACACTGCAAGAACCATTTTTCTAAATTACAGCTTTTTTAATATAGGTTTTACAAAGTACATCTATGTCAGAACTTTTTTCATGTATAATGTCCTGGGTTGCATTATCACATGGACATGATGTACAAGCCTAGACCATTAATGCATGAGGAGATACAGCCTTTCTTGGATAAAACAAGTGCTAGCCTGGAAAATGGGACCTGTTTCATCAAATCAAAATCCACATTATGCATGAGACTCCTCACTTTGGAACCAGACCATTCCCCAGAGCAAAACTGCTCCATCCCTGAGAACAGGAACATTTTAACCAAAATAGGGCTTCACCTCTTCTCTTGCAAGGCGCCTGCAGCCCTGTGCTAATGAGATTTTTAGTTATACAAAAGCCAGGCTTGCTGCCCAGCCTTCCAGCCCAAAATGCTGTTGAACATTGGCTCCTCACCAGGGCAAAGCAGCACCTGCATCCCTCCACTCCCAGGGGACACGAGCTCCATCCAGCCCTGCTTTCCTCCTGGGGATGAGCGGACCCTTTGTGTGCTGCCAGCCCAAGGGATCTCAGGGCAGCAAGACAGGAAGCCAATTAACCATTTCAAACCCTCTGCAAGGTCCTTCTTGCTCGGAGGAATCTCTGATGGCCTCATCAAGTCACTTTTCTGATGGAGAGATGGAAGGGACCAAAGCTGGAGGTCAGTCCCTGGGTGATAATTGCAGTGCCAGCAGCATGAGAAGCAGGAGCAGAGGGAGAAGCAGAGCAGGGAAGGAGGAGAGGTGATGAATTATGCACAAAATAATCTGGTTTTGGATAGGTGATCTAAGACCAGGCTTTTGATGGTGTTTCTACACCTGACTCGTAAAGATAAAAGGTTCTACAGGATGGCAAGAAGCTCCCAGCCATCTGTTCCCTGCAAAAAGGAATTGCAAGAGTGTTTTGCATCACTGCATTGCCCTGCCCTTCTTCTCTACCTGCTCCAAGCAATGGCTCTTCCAGCTCGAAGGAGAAAAGCAGTTTATTTACATCATTAACACATTTATGTTTGGTAACACCAGGCTCTGGGACTCAGGGTACAAAGTGGAGTGCATATTGCATTTTATTGGCGATTGGAATAGAGAAAAATGCTTTCTTTTGAATTAGCTGGTCCTGGCAGGTTGCAGGCAGCCAAGCTTGAAAGAAAAGATAAAGTGAATACTCCTTGGATCACATCACTCTTTTAAATATAGCACACCATTAAGTCCAGCTTGGTTTTACATTCTTGCAACATGACTCTTGTTTCAGTTATTTACTTCTGTTTCCACATAAATGTGGGAATTCATAATCCACAGAGGCTGCCCATCCATTGTACTGTACTGAAACAGCATGTGCTGAACTCTTGAACTGTAAAATGTATTGATTATTGTTTCCTTTTGTAATTTTTATTTACTCACAGGAAGATTGCTCTTTATTACTCATCTCAGCATTTCCTTTATATAGATATTGTTTCTACAGTAAGGCCCAGATTCAGGCCCACAATTAAGCACTTCCCCTGCAAAGAGAACAAAAATCCTGCCTGGGCTGGAATTTCTCCAGAAACCCCAAACTGCAAATGCTTCCAGGAGAGGGTAAATATATGCAAGATGCTTGCTACTCACACATGCAAGTGATTCTAGGTCTCAGCCCAACAGGAAATAACAACAGCAGGAGAGAACTGGAAATTCTCTGGGTAAGTTATTTGTCAATTTTGCCACAGCACCATTTCCAGCTACTCTACAAGTGAGCCCTGAAATTGCCTTAAATAAATTTGAGATTTCCAGGATATCTGTGTGAAGGAATGGGAGAGATCTGCAAGCCACTGGCTGCTCTAATCTCATTTATGGATGCCCCATTGCACCATCAGAGTGACAACTGGCAAACTGGAAGGGTTTAAATGGTTTTTGTGCAGGAACTGGGTTTTACCTTGGGTAGCCCTGGAAAGCAGGAAAGGCTGCCATGTGAAAGGACACCAGTGTGGTGCCATTTCTGATGAAATGATGCTTCCAGCTTTGGACTGGAGTAAAACCTACCCATGGTCTCTTCATTAAAATGCCAATTAGTGACACCAGGCGTGGTAATTGTGC
Source organism: Daphoenositta chrysoptera (assembly GCA_013397915.1). NCBI lineage: Eukaryota > Metazoa > Chordata > Aves > Passeriformes > Daphoenositta > Daphoenositta chrysoptera. The sequence continues at coordinate 515,774 of VZRO01005746.1, forward strand.
AGGGGATTGAGTGAAGGCTGACCTTGCTTGTGCTCCCCAGGCCAACAAACAATCAACAGAAGAGTCTCACACTTTCTATTAGATCAGGAATGGACTTGTAGTGGGGAAATATGGGTAATACATAGCAATTTCATTAAGTTTTACCCATGATTTCATATTAAAGGATTGTTTAATTTTCACAAATGCGGGGAAATGTTTGAAAAAATAATAATAACCAGACACATCTTTGGCTGTGTTGCAAATGTTTGGTCCACACTGATTTGAAGAGAGTTTAAGAGGATCTGCAGCATCACTAAAGCCTGTCCTGTGACCTGGGGATGTAACTGACCCCCAGTAACATAAAGCAAAACCAAGCAAAACCTTCAGATAGATTGAGCAGTTCACCTGGACTTGTTCCACGAGCAAACATTTTGGGATGATTGCTTTGGCTCAAAAACAGCCATGAAAAAATTGACCAAATTGACTGTTGGTATTAAATAAGTGTGATTCCCTTGGGATGACCCTAACACGTCATTTTTTTCCCCCAAGTATTTAGGTACTGCCCCATATTAGTAAATAGTTCTTTACAGAGAGCTCGGTGAATTATAGACATTATCCTTTTGGGTCAAAAACATTATCTTTTACAAATCTATGCATTCTTGGGCATAAATATAAATATAAGCAAATAAATACATACATAAATCAGAAATAGAAATAGAAATAGAAATAGAAATGTGTGTAAACATACATTTAAGCAAATGAGAGAATTTAAACATATAAAGAGCATTAATACATTACAGTTAAACCCAAGAAGCACAGAAAAAGCAAAAACAATGGACAAAAATAGGACAACTCCTTCAAAACAAAATGTGGATCTCCATTCATGCTTACTTGTGTGTCACATCAGATATCACAGTCCCAGAAATATCAATTAAGATTCCAGATTAATGCAGCTCTTTGTCACTATCCAGGTCCACATGAATATCGTGGATGTTGACTCAAATCACAGAAGGACTTGAATAAACTGGACACTGAGCTCAACTGACTTGTGACAATGCCACAGCTTAAAAAAAAAGGTCATATTGTCCTAAAAATGCAAACTCTGCTGTGTTGAATAGGATCAATCACAGTTAATACCTTTAAATACTGACCCAGCTCCATCTCTGACCAGTAAGTTTATAAATCTGGCAGATTTCACAGCCTGGGCTATGAACCACGTGTGAAGAAAGCCCAGGTTCTGGCCAGGTTTGTGTCTGGGACAAAGGGGGCTTGTCCTCCTGCCAAAAGCCATTTGCTCACACTCACTCACGTAAACGCAACCAGCCTCCAATGTGGTCTCAACACTCAGGCAAAAGCAGATTTAGAAGTTGTGTGTCTGCAGAAATAATCCCAACCAGCTCCTGCAGAGCAGCCGATCCCCCGGGCTGTCCCCTCCCACCATGGACACCTCACCCCAGGGCTGCTCCGAGCTGCTCTGGCCAGGACCTGAGCCTGGACAGGACACTCGGGGTGTTGTCTTGGAGTCTCTGAGCTGGGAGTTGCTGAGGGGTCATTATCATCTTCGAAATTTAAACCCCACCCTTGCTCCATGCTCACTCCCTTGTAAACACCAGCTCTTCTTATTAATAAACCATCTCTAAGCCAGGGAAAATCAGACATTATTCCAGAGCAAGGAGCCTGATTGATTTTATATGGCCTTCTGACAAATAGAAAGAGCAATGTTTTCAAAGCCATTAGTTTATTTTCCTTTATTTTTTCAAAGAAAAACATGGTCCATGAAAAGGCAGAGATGGACTCCTTGTTTACCTCAATTTGATCCAGAAGCCATACAAGGAGACTTTTTAGCACATTCCAGCACCTAAAGGGGCTCCAGGAGAGCTGGAGAGGGGCTTGGGACAAGGGATGGAGGGACAGGACACAGGGAATGGCTTCACAGTGACAGAGGGCAGGGATGGATGGGATTTTGGGCAGGAATTGTTCCCTGGGAGGGTGGGCAGGCCCTGGCACAGGGTGCCCAGAGCAGCTGTGGCTGCCCCTGGATCCCTGGCAGTGCCCAAGGCCAGGCTGGACAATGGGGCTGGGAGCAGCCTGGGACAGTGGGAGGTATCCCTGCCCTGGCAGGGGTGGCACTGGATGGGATTTAAAGTCCCTCCAACCCAAACCATTCTGTGATTCTGTGAAACTCATTTTGTTGTTTTTTATTAGTGCCTCCAAAGGTATTGGTTAGAACTTCCCAGCTTACAGGGATTTATCAGATCACACACTCCTATAACTTCCAGTTTATTTCAGTAGAAAATAAATTTCAGCACCAAAAATTCAGGACCAAAGATTCAGAACCAAAACTTCGAGACCAAATTTTACATTCACCTCGTTTGCCTGGCTGCAAAGGGTTTGTCATCCTTCCTGTTTCTTGAAGTTTAAGGAACCCTTTCCAATGAATTATGAGGATCCTCCTCACCCATCCGTGTTGGAATGAGCCTTCTCTCCCACCAGTTGCTATTCCCAGTCCCAGTCTCTAATGAAAACGAGGTGCAGCAGCTCTCTGTGCTCTACATTTTATTTCCAACATTTAGAACTTCCCAGGAGCCAAACCCAATCTGACACCCTCACTGCAACGAGAGGATAAAGACCAGGAAAACCTGTAATATTTCCACTGCCAGATTTATGGAAAGAAAATAGCGTGTGACCTTTATGATTCTGTCATTATGAGCCACTTTTCAGAACAGCTTCAAGAGAATATCTGAATAGTTCTTTGCTTTTCTACCTGAAAATGAAACACTACCAAATTTCTAGCAGAAATCTTCAAAGTAGACAAGTAAAGTAAATTCTCTTTCTCCAAAGGCCATTGAGCAGGACATAAGCACAGTGCCTTCAGCTAAATGAGCTCCCCAAGTAAAATGAACACCCCCAGTGCCAATGAATCACAGCACCAGATTTGTCATTTGGCATTCAGCTTTTAGATGTGAGGTTTTAGCTGAATCCTTGTTAAGCAAAGATCTTTCCCAATCAAAAACAACCTTTAAATAATCAGGTAAAAATTGCTATACACTGGAAAAAGAAAAATAAAGGACTGAAGGAAAGGTAAAACACGTTTTTGATGGAAATATTCCAACCAGCTGGTTATTGATGATCCAGGAAAGCACTTTGGGTAAGGTAGGTTGAAATGGCTGTGGATGAGTTCCTAATGACAAGAAAGGTGGTAGCTTTGCTGTGATTCAGTAAATTTTCCTGCAACTCTTCCATGCAAACCCAGGGGAGGGTCACTCGCTCCACCTGCCAATATAATGATTTGTACCTGAAACTCGCATCAAAGGGAAACACTCTAACACTGCCTGGTCCCCTACAGGCTTTGGGATTGTGCGTGGCATTTAAATCCTGCTCCCTGCCAGCAGCTCGTGGCTGAGCTGAGGGTGTGCTGGGGACAGTGTGAGACCCTGGTTACAGCACATCCACTGGTGAAGTCTTGCAATGCCCAGATTCTGCACTTTCACATGGATAGCTGCAAGCAAACTCCACTAAAACCCCGTTCCTCATAAATAGTTCCCAAACAACCTCAAAAAAGATCCTCAATCTGTGTGGGAGGAACACATGGAAGGGAGGTGACTGAGGAAGGCTGGGAGCAGGGACAGGACTAACCCTGAAAGGAACAGGTAATATTTTCTATCCTTCTCTCACCCATGCAGGTGCAAACCACGCTGCTGCAGAATTCCTTCTTGTTTTCACAGCTCCAAGGCTGGTGGGTATGAAAAGATACTGCTGATAGAATTCCTGGTATGGATTATTTCCAGGCTGAGTGCAATCCAAGCTCATGGATATTGCTGCTGACTGTAATGTCCCATGAATGTCTGTCCATGTAGCAAAGGCATGGGGGCAGATCAGATGCACTGCTGCAGTTAAAAATATCTCACCAGCACCTCTCCAGGGAGATGGAATGGAATGGAATGGAATGGAATGGAATGGAATGGAATAGAATAGAATAGAATAGAATAGAATAGAATAGAATAGAATAGAATAGAATAGAATAGAAAAACTTACTTATTTTCATTAGCATGTACACTTAAGGAAGAGACCGATCCATGAGAAACAGCTGCAGTGAAAAGTTCAAAGAGTATTCTTAATGGAAATTTATGTTTCTAAATTAGTTTTAGCTGAAATTTTCTGTTCTTCTTATCTCCAAGACCCAACTACAGACCTGCAGTATTTCTTTGGTTTGGTGCTTTCAGAGATCCCCTCAGGCAAATATTTGCCTTGTCTGTGTTCCCAAGAAACTCTGAACATCTGGGTGATGCCCAGCTTTGTCTGTCTCTCTCCTTCCTCCTCCTCCATGGCATTTTTCAAAGTTCTCTGCAGATATTGACTGATTGACTAATGGGAAAATGAACAGAGGCATCCAGGTAAGCATTCAAACCACACCCTAAACTTCAGCCACGTGCCTCAAACCTTCCAGGCTTTACAGAAATCAGTCAAGGAGAGGAGTCAGCTCGTCCTGCTTATTTCAACCACCCATGGGAAAGTCAAACCCCATAACTCAAGAGTTGTAACTGAGAGGTTCCCTGCTCCAGGACAGGATCCCAGATGTCCCACGGACACTTACAAGTCTCAGGCAGAGCACCTTGTCCTGGCAGCCTTGCTCTGGCTGTTGCAGATCCTTTCCCAGTCCATCAGGCTGCACAGAGAGCTGGGGAACCAGAGCTCCAGGTGGTTTTCCTGTCCTCAGACCCCCTGAACATCCTCCAGAGCTGTGTAAGCAGCTGTGAAGGGCACACAACACCCCACATCCTTGCTCCTCCCGTGCCTTTATCCATTTCAGTTTCCTTTCCTTTTTTCTGTAACACACGAGCAGGGAGCCTCCAGACCAGTGGAATGTTGAGTTTTCCAGCACCAATACCTGTGGATATTTTCTGTAAAAGCCCTGCAGCTGCTGGGTACCAGCCACCGTTGCTGAGCACACCATGCACACCCTGGCTGATTAATTCCCTGTGACAGAGCAGGGCAGGAAAGCTGGATGTGTGAGGGTTCACAGATGGATATTTTTGTTATTTTAATTCGCTCAGTGACAGTTTTCAGAGACCATACACCAGCAAATGTCTCTTTCTGCCATAGTTGGAAGAGTCAAAAGTGAAAACCTTTTCAATTTTTACAACCTTGCCTCTGTGGCAGGCTAAGTCATTTCTGAGACTTCCTGGGCAATTTGTCTGGGATCAGGCTATTTCCCCAAGCATCCAGAAAAATCAACATTTTTTTTTGTGTTGTTGTTCAGCAGGTTCACAAACAACACGAGAAAAGCCACCTGAAAAACAAGTACATTGTTAATGCCAAGCAAAGAAGCTGCAAAAAAGATAACACAAAGAGGAAAACAGTGAAAAAATATGTGCAATTCTCTTGGGAGCAGCTATTCTCTCATCTCTACATTTGAGTCTCAGTCTTCAAAACCCCAGTATTTTCTTTTCCATTTCACAACACCAACACTTTATGTGTTTCTTTTTAATCACTGGCCAATCTATTAAAACATGTCTGTATATTACAACTTGTCCATAGACATCAATGTGGTTGTCAAGAGAAAAAAAAAATAACTTGGGCAAATAAAGAAGGGAGATTACATCACTTCTGATAATTTCAGTTTTATTTTAATAACCACTACAAATAATAAGAGTTTTTATAAAAATTTATCTTTGGAACAAGTGCTCAAACTTTAATTTCCCATTAAAATAATAAATCTGAAGCAAAACTTAGTTTGGGCCAATACCAGAGGTGTCACCAACCACATTGAACAGTTTGTGCCTCCCTGAAGCCACATCTCAATTCTGTGTCATTGGTTTTGTATTTTCCAGACAAACAAATGCTGTCTTAAAGCAAAAAGGAAGCAGAGAAACTCTGAATGGTTTGGGTGGGAAGGGACCTTAAATCCCACCCAGTGCCCCCCCTGCCATGGCAGGGACACCTCCCACTGTCCCAGGCTGCTCCCAGCCCCAATGTCCAGCCTGGCCTTGGGCACTGCCAGGGATCCAGGGGCAGCCACAGCTGCTCTGGGCACCCTGTGCCAGGGCCTGCCCACCCTCCCAGGGAACAATTCCTGCCCAAAATCCCATCCAAACCTTCCACACCATTTTGCATCATGCGAAGCCTCCCCTGGCTTTACCAGCAAACCTTTTCCTCAGTTTCGCTCAGAAAGAACTTTAAGAACAAACTTAACTTTTCTAAACAAAAATAATTTCATCATTTTGTGTGGCATTAACACCCTGCTATTTCTATATGTTATCTATATTTTTCTTGTTGACATTCAACCAATTCAGTGCTAAAAATCCATCCTGCACTTTTTCAGGGGTCGTAAATCATAAAAAGGTTATATTTTATGAAAGCTGAAGCTGAGAAGTAAACAGCATATTTGTATCAAAAGAGTTTCATCTATTAAGCAGCAATGACAGGGCCCTCTGGGCCAAAATCTAGTTTTCTTACTTAAAAAGCTTAGTTCCTTTGTAGACTCCTGCAGGGACCTATAACAGTTGGAATTGGGTTTTTTATGCCTTTGAGGCCTCCAAATGAATGTTACAGTTTTCCATTATTTTCTTTCTTCTTTTGAGAGAACGAGGCTACCTGCTTATTGCCTAAAACCTACACCCTGCAATTGTTCTGTTGGAAAATCTGTCTTCCAGCCTCTCATATGCTCAGGCATTCTTCGTGCTGCCTTTCCATTTTACCCAGTGCAGGGTAAAACACACCAGCAAAGAAATGCAGCCTGCAATTGCAGCCAGCACCTGTTCAAAATTTCATCCTTAAGCTTTTCTCATTTGCAAGATTCCCAAAATTGCCTTTGAAGAGCAGAAACCTGCAAAGTGTTCATTTTATGTCCTGCAAATATGCATGTTTTTATTGAGGTACTCAAGTGTCAGTGGGTGAAGAGGAAAACATGAGTGCCTGGGAGCTGGAAATTCAGGTGGGGTTATTTTTTTTTCCTTCTCTGCTGCTGTCTCTGGGACTTTAACTCCGAGACAGATGCTCGGGTGTTTCCCTCCAGCCTGGGAGTTGGTCACCTCAGCACCTTGGAGGGTCTCAGGTTTTCTATCTCTGTCTCCCACCTCTAAAACACCTCCCCATCACACCTGGAGCTGTGGGAAAGGCACATTGGGTCAGTGTGGTACCACCAGTGCTGGGACTCACTAAAATATCACCAATTTCCAGGGGATTGCTCGGAGTGGGAAGCACTAAACACACGCAAACCAAATCACTCTCTGCAGGACCAGCACCCAAATGGATTCACTTCAGCCATTCCCAGCTGGCAAACTGGGAAATTTTCATTTTCTCTGCCCCAATTCTCAGTGGGGCAGCTCCAGGCAGAACCCAGCCAGGGCTGAGCTTGGCTCAGCACCCACCACCACCCTCGGATTGATCCCAGCACCGGCGGCTGAAATTCCCCAGAGCTCTTCAGCCTTTCCACCCATGGGCAATGAAGACATCAGCCTGCATCTTCCTTCTTATTAAAATGTTGCTATTAGTCCACCTTCAGCTATTAGAAGATGATAGACCTGACCCTTTTTGAATGGTGTAATTTCCAGCCGTGAATATCTATATATTCCCCTCTGATTACATCACAAGCACGAGCTCGGAGTCAGCAAATTCACCACCTCTAAACCAGCAGAATAATCACTAACAATTAACGAAATGATATATCCAAGTCACAGTAATCTTTTTAGCCACTTTGAACATATATTTGTTCTTTTGATGTCCTGTGTGAATAGGAGTGCTTTATCTGACTGATGATGGGCTAAACAATGGTTCAGAGTTGTAATATGGAACTCAATTTGCTGGAACTATCATCTGAAAGGCCTGGACAATTTATTGAGCACTGCAGATGAAAGAAAGAGGGAAAAAAATTTAAAAACTGACCACTTCTAAAATGAAGAAAATAGAGCAGTAAAGGGTATTGTAATATACTTTAATCTTCCTTAATGTAGAAAAATATGAAATGCCATTAAAGCCTCCTTTGAAATGGATGTGTCCGCATAGCTTGAGCACCAAAATCTAGTTAATGAATCTATTGTTAAAGCAAATAAACAGGAAAGCAGCAGAGAAGGAGTGATCTATGCTTTATACTGACTAATTCAGAAGATGAAAGCAGAGAAAAATTAAACTTAAATTCATATAAATATTACAGCCAAGGAGAACAGTTGCAGGTGTTAAAAAAAAAAGGAGAGAGTGAGAGAGAGAGAGGAAAGGTAAAGCATGAATTTTCATTCAATTTGCAAGTCACAACCAGGAGACACTTTTTTGTACAAGAGCAAAGTCAGGCAAGATGAAAGCTTTTGAAGGGGCACAATAATTAACATTTTAAAAGGTTTTAGCAATAAAATAATGATTCCACAATAACAGCAATTTAATCATTTTATTTGAGAAATTAAATTGATTGCTAGTGTTCATTTGTAAGAAGTGGCATTTACTGCAGTTGTAAGAAGTTATCAAATCATGCTTCCCTTTAATAGTTGGGGGGTTTTAATATGTGTTCAACGCTCAGAGAGAGAAGCCACCATCATTTCTCTGCCTCCATGCTCGTGCCTGATGCTGCATTTTTTATGCATGTTGAAAATATGAATAAATACTGCTAATAAACGTCAGGCAAGAGCGAGGATGGTGTGAGGAGGAGCTGAGATGCTCTTGGTACCAGCAAGGTTTTTATCAGAGCAAAGATTCCATCCAGAATTCACAGGAACATCTGGAGATCCCCACTCAGGGCTGGCCACACGTTCACCATGACACACCAGCAGCTGGCAGGGTGTCACTGGGGATGTCTCTTGAAGGATGGTGGGGAGGGAGAAGATGTTTCCAGAAAATGGGAATGGTCCAGCTGAGCTCAGCACCACCACGGCATCCCAAGCCAGGAGAGGGGAGGGAGACCCAGCACTGTAGACTCCTGCCTCCTTACTTAGCTGTGTCTCTAAACTAGGTTTTTACCCCTGGTGGGGGAGCGCTTTTAAAGAAACTTTCAGCACTCTCTGCTTTAAGATCGTTTATGAAGTCTTATCAGAGAAGTAAGGTCACCAGCGTGACCCAGACACAGCACAGAGCAGAGAATGCAGCAGAATGCCTGCAGAATGCTGAGAATGCTTGCTTATCAAGATAACACGCTCTTCTTAAAGGTAAATTATCCAATTAAAGCCTAAAATGAAAGATATTTTCACTTTTCTACCAATGTTGGACAAATGCTTTAGTCACGTCTACAGGAACTGCGGAATTTTTCATCCAATAATTTTTAGGAGCCTACTACTGCAGAATATGGCATCCTAGAAGAAGAAGAAGAAAGCCTAGAAACAACAACAATCCTCCATCTTGGAGTTTTTGCTTTTTATCTATTTACTACATTAATAAACCCAACACCTTTAGATTTTTCACCCTGTGATAACCTTACATAATACTCTATTATTTAGTTCTCACTAGAGTAGATTCTAGTTCTTCCCAAAGAGCTGGCAGTTTTCTCCATGGATAAAGGTCAAAAACAGTGTTGTCCAAGGGGGTAGAACCCTTCAAAACAGGCAGGGAAATATTCCCTGCTTTCAGGGCTCCGACACAGCACGTCCTTCTGCTGGCCCAGGATGGGAAGGAAAAGGATGGCTGTGCTCATGCACAGGTAAAAATCACCCGGGCTTGGCTGGGAGCAGCCATGGGGGGACCTGGTTCTGCCTTGGATCCTGAATGGCAAAATCCGTGGTTCCCATGAGGAGCATCCCAAGGGCAGTGTTCAGGGAAGGAGTGAGGCCCAGCCCTGCTGAGGTCACTGGAAAGATCTGCCTCAGTTCCACTGGGTGCAAACACATACTAATTTCATGGTAAAAAATAAAATAAGATGTATTTCACATATATATGTAAACACACAAAAATCTTCCAGGCAGCAAGCACCAAGTGTGACAGATGGACCAGCCCCAGCTCAGCTCAGGGCCGTGAGACAACCACAGGGTCCTAACTCCACACGTCTCTGGCACTAATTAAATCATGGCATGGAGTGAGCAAATCGTATATCATCTCAACCAGACCATCCATATAATTGTCAAAATCTAATTTAAATGACAGATCCACTGCAGCATACGTTTTGTGTACGTCTAATGAATTTGTATTTCCAGCCCATATATTTTAACTTTCTGATTGCATTAGTTCTTTGGTTGAGTGTCCACACACCAAATAAACATCTCTGAGATAATGATAATGCACCACTCTGTTTTCTCTATCTGCCCAGACCCTAAAGTAAGGCGAGATGAGGCTCTTGTAGCTGACAGTGGCATGTGCTCTTTTTCTCCCCCAGTCCCCAAAAAGTGCATTGCTCAAAATTGGGCTATTTCAATTTTCCTTTTAAAACTATAAGCTTTAACTCTCAGAGGTGGGAGTTGTGTAGGAAGAAGCTGCCAGGTAACAGATGTATCTGTTAAAGTTGCTGCTTGAGTGTGGACAGTAATAGGATTTCCAGAAATGAACTGCTATTTTGTGAGGCACTAACACAGAAATGTACAGTGGGAAATGAGAGCTTGAACTTTGCCTCTCCTGGAGAATTGAACCGTCTGTTTCAAAGAAGGAAGAAAAAAGGAAAGATTTGAAAACAAGCCATTTTCCATTGCTTACCCTTTAATTTATATTTAATAAGAACAATTTTTTGCTTTGTTTTGGCATGTAAAAGGCCAAAATTTTATAGGATGAATTCGACCTGAATGCATCTCTATATCTATGTCTCCATCTGTATCCTGTGTCCCTCTTTCTGCCTCTTCTGAGAGCTCTGGATAATGTGGTGATGTTGTATGAACAATATTTCCTTTGATAAGGTTACACCAAGGACACTTTTTGTTCCTTTCTGGCCACTGTGCAATAGCTTTATAGTTTTTAAGATGGCCAAAAACATTTGTGCCATCTCCCAACCGAAAAAAAAATGCAAAAAAAAAAATAAAATGAAAGCCTTGTGTACAAAGGCAACAGCTTGGTGAAGGCTAAAGGTTATGTCCAGTGAGTGACCAGAGAGGTTTTCCAGAAGGTCAACGGAGCTGATGGTGCTGCAGAGCTCCTGACCTTGGCCAGGCCACCCAGACCTCTGGTGGCCCCTCACCTCACCCTAAACACACAGGATTAATTGAAAATCCTCCTTTCTGCCCAGACAGGCTTCATTCCTCCTTCACTGACTGACTTCTCAAGTCTGTCGTGGGTTCCGTGTTCTATAAGGCTTTTAGTCTGGGAAATTGATGATTAAAAGATCTTCAGTGTCCCTTTCTCTCTGTATTTTAAAAAAATAGAGGGGGCTAGTTGTGTCATTTGAAATGGAAGTGCATTAAAAAATCAAAAATACATCGCAACGTGGTACTGCAAGAAACATTAGTGGTAAAACCAGACAAAACTATTTACAGCAAAATCACACAATTCACAGTCAGATCCCACGTGACTTCACTGTGTGTTCCACGGGGCTTTTCCGTGACACAGGGGTTTATTTGGCAGCAAAGTTGGGATGTTTGCTACCCCGTGGTGCTGCTTTGGGGGATCAGGCACCCCCCTGCTCCTCGCTGAGCTCTACCCAGCACCTGCAGCTGTGGGTTAAAACTGAGGGCTTTTAACCCAATTTCCACAGCCACATCCCAGCCAACAGTTTATTAATCCCAGGGACTATTCCCAGCAGCTTCAGCCAGTGCTGGGACTGGGTCCCTCATTTCTTTCCCTTGTTTTTCCCTGCTAAGTCCTGCCACTTTGATAAGTGACATTTCCTATGGCATTACACATTTAGCACCCATTCCCTGCCTGGCAGTTCGCAGCCCAGATCTTGCCTAATTTTTTTCCTGTTAGCTTTGTAATTCTCCTCTTCACCCCAATCCTGTTGCAAAATTCAATTAAGGCTGGTTAAAAACTGTGAGTGCAAGTGAGCAGCACCTGGCACGAGGGCAGGCTGCGACGTCTGCTGGCACAAGCAGCAGAGCTAAAGGGCTGTTAAAGATTTCAATTTATTTCTTTGGTTTAGGAGGTTTGACTTGTATTTTGCAATTATCTTGATTTTTTTATAATTTTGCCATAGCTGGGAAAGACAGACAGATGCCCTTAGGCCGTGTCATCAACCATTTACTACTCTGAAATATATATATAAATATATATATGTCTCAAATATATGGGCATATGTATTTGAGAGAAGCAAATATGGAAAAAATATAAATTCTCTAATATATATATATATATGTGTGTAAATTTAAATTTCCCATCTGGCTGTGCCTTGTGTGGGGTTCTGAATTGAATCACTGCTCTCAGCAGTGATAACCCCATCAGGGCTCAGAGGTGGGATGCTCAAAACCTGGCAAAAATTTTCCAAGGAAAGGGATGTGAGAGCATTCCTGGAGCAGGGAAGTTAGATCACTTTTGGCTTTCAGAGGCACTATCTTTTAAATGAAACTGCAAGATGGTGAATAAAGTACAGGCTGAAACAAAAGCCTCAGTGATCTTTGGCAGATTACTTTGGGAAAAGTATGGCCCATTTCAGAAAAATCAAAGCAAAGAAAAACATTGACTACAATTCAGAGGCCTAATGTATTATTATGGCTTTTTATGGATTTTATATATAATTTCCTGTAAAGTTAAGAGGTTGAAGTGATCTCTTACATTCAGCTGCATTATCAGCATAACACCAAACAATTTTCTACATCTTATTATGTTCACAGTTGACATACTATTAGAGAAATGTGCAGCTGTCTTACTCTGCTATTCATTTCCTCATTACTATTTTATAAATATATGATTAACAGTTATTGCAGCTGCCTAATTCACATTTATTGCAAATGCAACCCCACAAATGAATGTTCAAAGCAAAGAGATGTGGTTTTAGACTAATTTAAATTTTACAGTTCCATTTACCCTGCTTTTTAATTTACTGTATAATGACCCTATTAGAATAAAACACATCTGGAAGTTCTTTGGGGAACATTTAATTTTCTGTGGCTTCAGTACTAACAGAACTTGTACCATAAAGGCCACAGATGCTTTGAAGACTGTACAAATTTTCACATTTTATGCCAAGATGCTGGTTAATTGTACAGATGAGACAATTACAGCAAGGCAAAAGATAAAGTTCTCCCTACCTTGAAAGCAAACGAAAGAACCTCATCCTTAAAAAACTGCTTTTTGATAATAACCATATTTTACCCTCATCCCTAGAACAGGGGAAATTTGAGGTGGAATAAAATGGACCCAAAATGTTCAGACCAAAACCAAACAGCATTTTTCAAAGTCCTGGGACTTCTTCTTAGTTTTAACACCCTTGTAAATGAAGGGGAAATGCTTCTCCCATGCCTCTTCCACCTTCATTGCCAGCCCCTAAGCTTCTCATCATCACTATTAAGTGAAATAGTAAATCAATGAGAGCAGAGAAGGCTTTGGAGGTCAGTGGGCGATTCCATAAACATCCCATATTTACAGGCTGTGGCAAGGATACAGATGCTGCGAGTCCCAGCCTGCCATATTAGCAGAATCATCCTGAGAATTTGAAATTGATTTGAATATTAAATACAGATCACTGCAGCAGAGCTCTTTTACAAGAAAGGATGTGAATCCATTCTCATTGATTAGTTAATTTATGTTCTACAACTAATCGAAACACAAATCTCATTAGCCACAGGTCAGTAGAGCTGGGGAGGGGGAGAGGGGAAAATCATTTGGATAGCCCAGTTAGCTGTAAAGATATAATTATAAGCCAAACTGTTTTAGAGGCAGTGCCTTGATCAGCGTGTGCAACGGGCTGTCAGCGAGGCTTTGTGTGCCTTCTCCTCGGCACTGCGGGTCTAAAATCTATTTTTTAAGGGAGATGGTTGCAGGCACTCAGCTCTTACAGAGAGCAGCAGCCTCTGCTCGCTCCCAGCCCCGGCAAAACAAGCAAAAAGCAGAGTGTTTACACAGCGTAGGCACAGCTTAAGGAATCCTAAGTGACATTAATTAATGAATTCATTAATCGTGACCTCCTTCCATGCTGAAGCAGCTCCAACACGCTCGGTGGCCGCAGCCCCTGTCCCTGAGTGTGCTCCAGACAACACCAGCAGTGAGCAGCACTGAAATACAGTCGGACCAGAGATGCCTTGTCTGATTTCTCAGGAATATTCTGCAATGTTTCTACACCCACGAGCAGCAGCCTTCACCTGATGTGTTTTCAGATAAACAACTGATAGGATTTCCAGCTCAGAGGTGCAGAAATATGGAAGCACACGTGCTAGGAACACTTCCAGCTCATTGCTGAACACTGTTTGATGAATTAGAATTTGACAGCTATGCCCCAGTACAAATTATTTGCTTATTAAATGAAAATTTTCCATGTGTTGTGTAGGTTTTGTCCATTTAGACTCGAAGTAATGGGAGCTATTTCATTAAAAGCTCATATGTTGTACTACAATTTTACCCTGAAGTCTTTAAGCAACAAAGTTTCAGAATCAAATTATTATTCCAGGCAGATCTTTCTGCATTTCCGTAGTCCCTTACATTCTGTAATTGCTTTATACTGTATTAAATGCATCAAATAATATTCTGTAGCTAGTAATAATAAAAATAACAATAATGAACGCTTTGGAGCTGCAGAGCTCTGTGTACACACAAAATCAGGAGAGACAAGGCACCAGGAGGGGGCTCGTTTTTGCAGCTGAGAAAACACAGACAATATCCAGGTGAGGGACCTGCCCGAGCTCAGCTCAGCACAGGAACCCTTCTCCTCCTGGAGAGGCTTGAGGAGGAGGTAGGAGGCCAAAGCAGGGCTGGTAGAACAGTGAGTTGTGCTCTCATCCCCAGCATCCGTTCCTCACCCAGAACAAGCTGGTGATGCTCTCCAGGACCCACCTTGCCCTCTGCCACTGAGCCTCCACCCCTCAAGGGCCTGGAGAGCAGTGCCAGGGCTCTCCTTGCCAGCAGGAAACTCCTGCTCCTGAAGCAAGAGGAATAATGTGGAGGTTTTCCAGCTGGAGTGACAGTAACACCGCTGCAGGAAGGTAGGAAACATAAATAGCACTAAACAAACTCTCTTGTTTTGGATTTGCATTGGGTGAACTGTGGGTTTGGACTTCTGCGTGTTTATTTAACTCCATTAGTCAGTAGATTTGTTTTTTAAAGACAGAATCTCTGTCACAGGGACCAAAGCAGCTTGTTTGCATCGTTTCTGCTCCTTCTGGTTGTTTCCTTGAGAAACATGGGAAATGTTGCTCCAGGAGCTTCAGATTTCTCCACTGAGCACCAAGCTGTGATTGCTCCTCAAAGCAGGAACAGAGATTTATCACAGGTCATGCTGATCTGAAATCTCTCTGCTTCAGCATCAGTCAGAGCAAGAGACAGAAAAGTCAGAGGTTCTTGTATTTTATCCCAGACAAATTCAGTGACTCATTGTGTAACCTTTGGGAAGTCACTTGACCTCTCTGGCATCCATTAACTCCCATGAAAACTCAGTAAATGGTAGGACCTTGCTGAAAAGCAGATACTTAAAACTGAATTTTCCTGGGTAAATAAATGAGAAAAACAACCAACAAAGAAAGGCACTGTTCAAAACTCATCCCGTGACCCCATTATTCATGGATCATTAGTGTAATAGGCCACATGGGATCCATAAAAGGCATTATTGCCTTTTATGTCATTGCGTATTTAGAGAGTGATAATCCATATATTATTGAAACAATATAGACTCTAACAACTCCTTCCAACCTATTTTAAGAGATCTCAAGATTTCAAAAACAACAACCAATGAACATAATATATATCTATATATATCTGTACATGACTTATGCAGTAGCAGCAGCTACAGTGCATTTGCAAAGAAAACTCCTTTTAATCTCTGGACTGAAAGCATCTAGTTCACATTATGGTAAGTAGTTGGCAAATGATCATTTTATTAAGTTAAAGGCACTCATTAGTGCTGCTTTGAAAAGGCTATGAACCCTGCCCCTCCCTGCAGAGATGTATTAATGCGTGAGATGGCTGAAAATACTGATAATCAAATGAAGTGCAAACAAAAAAGCTGCATCTAACGGCACATACACAGCGTTTTTCCTTTTGGTTCAAACACCATTATTCTCCATTCTGCAGCTCTCTTTTTTTCCTTTTTTGCCACAGACAGGTACTTTACTCCACGTCTCTCTCTGAAAAAGGCATTGGAAGCTACTATCTTGAAATTAGTTCTAATAATAGTTACAAAGGAACAAAACCAAAACCCATTTGAAACAGAAATGTGTTTGCACAGTAGAAGGTGCTGCCACTGTCTTGTATCTTCACATTATCTTATTTTTTTTTTGTTTTCTACATTCCACATCCTCAAAGTATTTCTGTAGGAATTGGGTCCATAAATACCAGTAAGAGTCTGCACCCAGAATATCAAGCACTGCCCTAAAAACGTACAAAGAGATACAAAACCTCTTCCCTCTGCTCAAAGCAGTGATGGGGAGGGACCCACACCTCATTCAAGGTGACAAGGGAGAATTATCCCTGGCTGGTGGCCCTGCTTGCCACAGCCACCACGCTGCAGATCCGACGGTGTCCCACTCGTGGGATTGCTCCTGAATTTATTTTAATCCATGTGCTGGCACAGAGCTGCTCCTCAAACAACTCCAGCTCACCCAACTCCCTGGGAGGAATTCAGCACCTGAAGAGCTCAGCCTGGAGGACAAATCCATCCAAACACAGCAGCCTGAGGGATGACCACAACCTTTTCCATCAGAGATATGCAGAGAGTCCATTAATGGGACAGTTGTCCTAATTTTAAGGCTGTCACACGTTGTTGGAATACTGCAAAAATACTTTGTCAGGGACTGGGACCAAGTTCTTGATCCTCATGTCTGACAGCACGTGGTTAATATGGCAGAGAGCTCAGCAGTACAGACAAGGAAGAGAGTGAAGGCCACAAAATTAGACAGATATTGGGTAAATTCAAGCCCCTGTGGGTTTTAATCTGTAAATCTGCACCTCTGCTTGCAGCTGTGACTGGTACCTGTCTCACCTTGCGCCCATTCTCAGAAATGCTCTGCAGGAGCAATAGGCTCCTTATCCTCCCCAACTTCCCAGGCAGTCAGGCCTCAAATTTCCAAGGAAATAAGATTTTGTGAACCTGTCTTTGTTACTCTGTGATTAGGCTGCTATTACCACGAAGAGGGAAAAAACATGAATATAAAAAGGCCCTAATCATCCTACTTATTAAACACAGTCTCACTCTGGCAAACTTCAAAACAAACCCATAATATTTTCTCAAAACACCCATTAAAGTGTTACAGGCCTTTTCTGCCGTTTTTTCCCCATCGCAGCTGATTTGCCAGGGTGCACATCACTGGGTGTAAACAGCAGCTTTCTTCTTTCATAACTGCTCATCTCCTTCCTTTTCTTGTCTGGTTGTCTCTCAGATGCCAGAATCGAGGATATGTGGTCTTGCAATTGCTTCCATGGCAGTGGTGGCCACAGATAAATAAATAAAGATGCACCTCCAGCATGACAGTGGAAAATCCACAGGTTTCTGTAGTGGGGATGGGCAAACTGCAGCTTGCAGGGAAAGAAGCTGGATTCATGGTTTTTATTCCATTTTCTACTTTGCACTGCAAAAATGCTTGGCTCACAACCCTTCTTTGTTCTCCTGAAAAATAAATAAAACCAAACCAACAAAAATCAAAAATTGGAAGGTGTCTGGTGTTCTTCAGATGCCTTGGGCTGACCTTTCCCGTGCCGGCAGTGCAGACACGTTTGACAGGACATAATGAAGTGCTAACGAGATTGAGGAACATCATGAAGGATCCTCAGGCTTCCTGATGAAATCACAAATGCGTTCTGCACTTTTATTTTAAACTCTTAGCCACTCTCACAGCAACTGATGCAGCTTTTTCTGATACCAAGTCTCCCGTGTGCCATTTGTTGAGGGGAAACCTTGATCACTACATAAACCAAATGTTAGGTGATCATATTGAGTATATTTTTCATTTTGGCTCTCTGAGCTGCAGTCAATCCTGTTATAATGTGCTTTTAGGGGGGATGGAAGAACATGTAGAAGGCCTCAAGTCTGCTCATACATAGGTCTGGTCCTAAACTGGGATTAATAAGGAGAGTTCAAGTTTAATTTGCACCATCATATGGAGTAATGCCAGTTTTGCTCTATCATTGCCTCTTCTTGAATAACTGTATTTTGAAAAAAACACAGTTTTTAGTCTCCAGACTACAAATTAGCAATTTTCACAGACCCTGTCAGGGTTTAGGTCTGTGAAGTTTAATGTGTGTTGGCTAATAATGTAACCCCTTACATTTTACCTTAAAAAATACAGATTTATGTCAAGTTGCAACAATCTTGCTCAGGTTATTTTTCCTAATTTGGTCTCTAATAGCCAGAAGACTGTCTGAGCTTCCCTGAAGGCACAAGTAGCTGTAGGAATATTACAGACACTGTGTCTGGTTTATTGGGAGAATTTACTCACAGCTGCACCACATTGAGACATCAGCTCGGATATGCAGGCGGGCAGGTTAAATGTTAATTTCCTTTCTACTGTACCATTTTCTAACCTCTGTCCATGAATCAAAGTGAGTAAAAGGTTCCTCACTTAGAGACATAAAACAAATTGAACAAATTATGTTACTTAACTGAGGAAGGACCAGTACGTTCATTGATTTTTCTGTTTGGCTTTACATGTCCCTTTTTAATTAGTACACATTTTCAAACACGATTTTTAATTTTAGACTGTTATGTCTCAGACATTCCAGCCAGGTATTTCAAGGTAGCACAGCTCCACAAGTGCTCTTGGATCTTAAAGAGAAAAATCCTGGATTTGGTGGCAGCTGTTTGAATTTATTAAAGCCAACAGCCCCTCCATCCCCTCTTCCATGAGTGTAAGTGAGGAGCAGCTCCACTAAAGTCAGATTTAGCACTGGAGGAACACAAAACCAGCCCCGTGGGGTTTGCAAGCTGAAACAGCCACCAAAATGCACCCCAACAAATTCAAAACTAGAAGGCAGGGGATCAGAGTACAACGTGGTTATCAGGATATGAAAAACAGCCATTAAGTTCCCAGTTCTTTTAGATGGATCATGAATCTCAGTCATCACCAGCAACAAGTTTCTTAAGCTGACAATCTGCTATTTAAAGAGTACAAGAAGAGAGGGAATTTAAGCTCGAGCCAAGCTGAGGTACATTTCTCTTTCTATGGCAGCACTGACAGCATGAAAAGGAAATGTTTAATACTAATGGGGACTTTTAAATTTTTTACTTAGAGGATATTTTTGTAAGTATCTAAAAATTGTCTGAGTTTATTCCTGCTTTGAGGGAGCAAATTTTCCACGGCAGACTCTAATCATCTGTGCAGACATGACGTACAAAAGCAGGTTTTAGGGAGACAAACACACTCGTGATTGCAGATTGCTGGAACTGTTATCCCAGAGAGTTCATCCCCCTGTCAGTGGAGCATTAATAAGAAATCTGTGTCACAGGAAATCTGCTTTCACTTGTGGGGCTGGCGAGTCCATCTCCCTTCTACCCATTAGCTCATGGAAAAGTGTCCTTCTCCTGGATCTCTCATTCCCTTTCCCTGCTCAGCTGCTTTCCCAACAGCTCACCCTGCTGCACATTCCCATCCCAGGGTGTTTGGGGTAGATTTGGATGCATCCCTCACTAATTTCCACTTCAAGGTGCCCTGGTCTCCTTGGGCAGTGGAGACTGGGTTCAGGGATCTGAACTGCAGACATTAATGAACTTTCTGCTGCAAACCAGGGCATCTGCAGAGATAAGAATATTCACACAATGGTATTTACACCCCTCAGTTTTCCCTGATGCACGAAGGGGGAAAGCACAAGCACAAGTGCCTGCATCAAAATATTTATTCCATCATTTTGAAGCAATAATTTCATACCTACTTATGGCACCTTTGTCCCATGCAGTGGCACATCTGTGTAAAGGAGCAATATCCCCAGAACCTCCTGGAAAACATCCCATTGCCAGGACTGCCGAGAACGATGAGGAAAAGAGCAGCTGTTTGATGCTAACTGGGTGGAAAATGGGAGGCAAAAATAGCTTTTGAAATAGTTGTAAAGGTTACAACACAGGAGTAGCAGGTCTCCATCCAAAGCAGAAATGTCTGTCCCTGCCCACCTTCTCTCTCTGAGCTGAATGTTGATACACACAGAGCTGCTTTAGGTTTGCTCTGAAACCCCTTCTAGGAAATACTCGTGGGTTTCATCCCCATTTACCTGCATCATTACCTGTGATACAGCTCAAGGTTTATGTGCATATTTATATTTAACCACTAACAAATAGTGTAGACCTTCCTTTCTCTCTTAAATATTTTACCTCCCTTCCTTAAAAAAAAAAGATAAAACATGAAGGACATTGATTTTTCCTTCCAAAATTAAGAAGAAATTTGAAAAATGAAAGTGAAAAAGAAAACCCTCATCTACTTTCACACAAAAAATGTTTGACTTAAATATCAAAATATCTCAATGGTTATAGGGTTGGGTTTTCTTTCTTTTGCTTCCATAAAATTACTTCTGAGATGTTTCTTGTTGATATTCAGCACTAGAGGAGCAAGATTATTTTATAGTCAAGGAACAGCCACAATTTCCTTTTGAACCCTCCACAATCTGGGCAGCAGAGCAGTCAAACCTACTTGGGTTTGAGCACAGCTGCTCCTCTCCATCCTCAGTCCTGCCCAGGAGCCAGGGGAGAGGGGACATCACAAATTATGGTGACCAAGGCCCCTCCACTCTTGATTTTCAAGCATGTTCTGAAGCCTGGAGTGGAGTAAAACTTGTTCTGATATCCATGCATTGTACCTTTCCTCTGCTTCTGGTGTTAAATTTTAACCTAAGGCAAAAATGTAGGTTATGGCATAATTTATTAAAAAATCAATACCATATTCCCCAGTAATGGCACAAACACTCCAGCTTATAATAGCTTTACTGTAGTAGGGGATTTTTTTATCATTACTTTCCAATATGATAACACTTGTTCTAAGGTCAACAGACATCACATGGTCAGGGGGATATTTTTGTAGGAGGGCAGCAGCAGCAGCCTTAAGCTGGTGCACGTGTGGGGCTGAACTCACACGGGGTGGGATGGTGCACACACAAAAGGGGTTGTCATTGGAAAAGTCCTGGATATCCCTGTTTTCTGTCCTCAGAGCCATCACAGCCTGTGGTTCCTGCAGGATTTTCTGAAGGTTGATCCCTGCTTTCTGCCCTCATAGACATCACAGCCTGTGGTTCCTGCATGGTTTTCTGAAGGTTGATCCCTGCTTTCTGCCTTCAGAGCCATCACACCCTGTGGTTCCTGCAGGATTTTCTGAAGGTTGATCCCTGCTTTCTGTCCTCATAGCCATCATAACTGTGGTTCCTGCAGGATTTTCTGAAGGTTGATCCCTGCTTTCTGCCCTCATAACCATCATAACTGTGGTTCCTGCATGGTTTTCTGAAGGTTGATCCCTTCTTTCTGCACTCATAGCCATCACAACCTGTGGTTCCTGCATGGTTTTCTGAAGGTTGATGCCTGTTTTCCGTCCTCATAGCCATCACAACCTGTGGTTTCTGCAGGATTTTCTGAAGGTTGATCACTGTCTTCTACCCTCATAGCCATCACAACCTGTGGTTCCTGCATGGTTTTCTGAAGGTTGATCCCTGTTTTCTGTGTTTTTTTTTTTTCCCTGTGGTTCCTGGAGGATTTTCTGAAGATTTCCTGCCAAACACCTCCTCCCAGCATTAGGACCCAGCCCTTTCCTTCCAAGCATCCCCAGCTCCCTGCCCAGCACACACGAAGTCCTGCCTCCCCGGAACGCAGCCTGTAAAGGGTTTATTTGAAAATTAATTCCTTTCTCTCCTGGCTCTCTCATTAGTTGCTAGGTTATCTAACCTATATGATGTAAAACCCCACACGGCTGCAAAGGCACTTTGTGTCTGCAGTTGGAGCGATGAAGAATGGCCTCAATGAGATTATGCTAACTTTATATAACTTATTAAAATGAATATCAAACTTTGTTTTGCCTCATTCAATTTTTGATGTTAATTAAGTAAGCACAAGCATAAGAAAGGAAATTGGATTTGCTACTTAAGGAACTTCCAATAAAGCCATGGATGTTAGTGAAATGAGTTTCTAATAAACATTAATAAGTGTCTCTATAACAAGCAGTGCTTGTCTTTTAAGAACATTGGATTTTTCTCACAGGATATGGACAGCAATAAAATACATTTGCAAATATGAAGATATATTACAGGCACATTTTTCACCACAAGCCTCAGTTCCCAGCTTTCTGATTTTGCGACCTTGGGAACAATCATGGGCCAAGAAATTCAAAAAAACATTTTAAAATTCATACAAATGTAATTTAGGAGCAGCACTGGCTAGATGGGAACTTTAGACAAGATTTTTACAGTGAATAATGCTTTTCTTTGTCCATTTCAGACAAATTTAATGTTGCTACTACATTTGACATCAATCACCCAGTCATGAGCAGCCACATCCTTGCTCAGGCTAATGACAGGAGAGGAAGGTGCAGAGCCAGGACAGTGCAGCTGTGCACAGGAGAGACTCAGGGCCAGCCAGAGCTTCTATTTCACCTTTCTGCTGCAGCCAGAACAAAGCCATTAGAGCCAAGCATCCCTCTCACAGTTGTGTTCATTCATCGCTCCGAAAATTAGGTGGGGTTTGAGAAATCCCTATCTGGGCAAAAGACAATTTCCAACTTATAAAATAATGTCTGGAGCAGGTTTTGTTTGCCTGCTGCCCTTGCATTTGGCAGCTGGAATGGGTGACAGACGCACAAGGAGAAGAATTGTGGAGCAAGATGGTGACATTTTCACATCATCTTTTGAGCATAAAATGCCACCTTTTAAATGCAGAGGCACCATGGGGTGCTGAGGGGGCCACACATGGTGGGTAAAGTCATAAATCTGGTGTCAGAAAAGACACACAGCACAAGAGCAGAGCTGGTTAAAAAGAAATACATGAGATCTTTTTCATGGGAACAGAAGAAAAATCTTGATTTCTCCGTGGTGGATCTGCCAGGGAGACCAAACTCCCCTGAACTCCAGAGATTTCAGTGTTTACATGGGATGAGGAGCTGCTTTTCCATAAGCTCCCGTGGTATGAGCAGGGAAAGGCAGCTTTTCTGCACAACCACTGCATGGGTCAGCTAACAGGTAATGATCCACAACTCATTCCTGCCCACAGAACAAACCTCACAGGTTATTCCCTCCCTCACTGCTCAAATCTGCTCAGAGGCTTCTGGCAGAGCTGCACAAATTCGTTGGATTACATCTGGCTTTATAGGTGACTCTGCCCAGCTAAAGTTTAAAACAACAGCACTGGAGGGATGACTAATAAAATTCAGGGTTCTCTTCATCAGAACTTCCAGCAAAGCAAAAACTGTGGGCTGCAATTACCAGTCAAACCAATACACCCCGATTTTCATTATCCAACATATTACATCAGCAGAGGAACTCCTGGCACAGACTGGCCTCAAACTCACCAACTTCAACCACACGAATTTGTTTGCCCATAATTCATATGATGCATCTCAGCCCATTCAGAGTAATAACTGCATCCCTTCCTGGTAATGAAAAGTGATTAATTTTCAATTATGGTAAGTATCCAATTTTTCACAGTGGAGCACTGGTCTAAGTCACCCTATCTCTAACATTCTAATTACAGACATTAAAAGTTCCTCATAATTATTGCAGAAAGATCAGTAAAATTAAAAATATGGGTTACTTGCTGCTATTATTACATTTGCTCTAATGCAGCCGAGGCTTAAATTTCTGCCTGAGCTGCCAGCCATTTCATCAATGTCTTTTTGTGACTTGTTTAGAACAACTGGTTTTATTTCACAGTCTCAGTAACTGTTCCAACAGGTCTGTTAACGGGTTGGCACTCTACATCTTGTAAAGCTCTAATTAAGCGAAACAAGCTAAAAATCACTAATATGTGCCTTTAGCAAAGTAGCACTGTAATTATCTCATTTAACAGATAACTACTTGTATTTCATTTTTCAAAGCACAAAGAGAAAACTAGCTCTAAATGTCACTTTTCAGGCTCATTAAACTCACTAGAGAATTATCAAATTAGATATTTCTACTACAAATACTATAATAAACTCCGTGAGCTCATTTGAGCAGCACGAGGATTTGGGGAAGGAACAGGTATTAGAAAATACTCTGTTTTGCAGAATAAATGCTGGTTGCATATTTACAAACAACTTTTATTACAACATTACACAAATTTTGGTCCTCTTTAAAAGAACCCAAAGTATCAAATTGTGTATTGCACATGCTATATAATCTAACCTACAGAATTTTATATTCAGGTGCCAAATTCTTTTTTTCTATCTCAACATGACCACCTTTTTTTTTTTTTCTAAATCTTCTTTCCTACTCTTTGGAACTGTAGGAGAACTGGGCGATAAAAGAAAGTTATGCAGATGTCAGCATACAGCTTCAAGGCAAGATTTATTTGTCTGTGTGTCTGATGAAAGCACTAACACGGATCCAATCACCTCCCATAACCACTGCCAGCTCAAACCAAGGCATTTACATCAGAGCCTGAGGCCTGGACTGCAAAGTTTCCATGCAATAACCAAGTCATAACCCATAACTCGCTCACTTGCACTAACAGTGTAATATTCCTGGATTTCGCTCATGTTTCCATAAAGCAGGCTGTACCCGTATCTGCATTTATTTCAGTGTCACTCTGGATGTATCTGTCCTTGCTGATGGCAAAACTAATGCCCACACACAATGTTTATGGAAAGCCTGTGAGGTATTTCCACACTGAAGCAGGCAAAAAAACTGGAAACAGCAAAAGGAATTCCATAGGAACTGCAGTACGAGGTGTGGGGTGAAACCCCAGGGCTCAGGAGCAGAGGGTGCAGGTCACCCATCCCACTTTTAGGAGATAAAAACACCCTGCTGATGGGTGAGGACCCCTCAGCCCTGGTATGAACAGGCAGAAAAACCAGTGGAGCCAAACCCCTGTGATTTTCAGCCCTCTTTAACACCCTGTCCCACCCAGGGCCAGCTGAACCCACAATCTGAGCCAGCCTGGCCGGGCACAATCCACGAGGCTCCACCAGGGATGCATTTGGCTGGCTGTGAGTGATGCCCTGGGATATTCCTCAGAGTGCAGTCCAGCCCTGGAGTCCACCCCTGCAGACGTGGGGCTGCATTCCAGGGCATTTGTATTCTGCTGGGCTCCTTATTCTGCATTATAATATGGCTTAGAAGCCTCCTGTAAGGAAAGTTGGAGCAATAAAGGCCGACTGATTGATTGATGCATCACCATTTTTAGGGTCCGTTGCACAAACTATTTGGATAGTGGAAGCCCATAAAGTATAATGTCTGTGCTAAAAGTGACACAATGAAGAAGATGATGCACCTGCTTCAATTTCAGCTTGGAGTCATTATTTAGAGCTGGGGGTCTAGGAGTTGCAAAATACTGCCTTTCTAGTTCCCTACTGGTTTGCCACAAGATAAATGTCTAAAACTAAGGACCCCGGGCACACAATAATAAAAACCTTTTTAGAGTCTAGACCCTTCCACTAGTTAAAGGAAACCTATTCCCATTTTTCTGTTAGGAAAAAAAATGGGATGCAGTTTCCCAGTGGCAGAGATCAAATTTTTTATTTATATTAAAAATGCAGGATTTGGGGAAAAAAAAACCCAAACACAGAACCTTGCATGGACAAGACCAGTGGGTTGAGGGGCAGATCTGATCACAGCTCCTCAGCTCTGATCCCAGCACGTTGCAAAAAGGAGCAAAACTGGAATCTCTCTCCATGATTAGACACAAACCACCCTTGTAAATTAGCTGACAGTGTCATTTCCATCTGGGAAACACCATGAAGAATAACAAAACCCTCTGAAAGCTGAAACCAATTAGAGCACAGTGTTAGTGCAGAATTATTGGCCAAATTGATGTTTCCTTTCCCTTCGGTAAATTCGGGCATATGTAAAAGATCTGAGCCACCCAAAATTCAACCCTCTCCAAAATCATTCAGGACTGAGCGCCTCAGTTCAGTCCCTGCTTGTGCTGTGGGTTTTACACATCTCAGACATCTTAGGGGGGAACACATTCCTCTTTAAGCTTAAGTCTATTGATAAGTTTTTAAGGACAAAGCCTGCAAAATTAATTTTCCATTCCCTCCTATATTAAGAGCAGTTAAGGACATTCAGATTAGATAGTCCCAGATAGGTTTTTTTCCCCTCAAACAGATGCTCAGCTCTTTCAGAGGGTTTGAAGCTATTTCAGTCAGAATGAATGACCCATGCATGAACACAAACCCTCACAGGCAAAACTCTCTGAGAAACTGGAAAAATGTGATTTGTGAAATTCACTTGTGAAATTCCCACTGGAAGACGGGAACATGGACCTCTTGGAGCAAGTCCAGAGGCAGCCACAAGATGCTCAGGGTGCTGGAGCCCCTCTGCCCTGGGACAGGCTGGGAGAGCTGGGGATGTTCACTTGGAGAAGAGAAGGCTCCAGGGAGAGCTCAGAGCCCCTTCCAGGGCCTAAAGGGGCTCCAGGAGAGCTGGAGAGGGACTGGGGACAAGGGATGGAGGGACAGGACACAGGGAATGGCTTCCACTGCCAGAGGGCAGGGATGGATGGGATATTAGGAAAAGATTCTTCCCAATGAGGGTGGTGGGGCACATCAACCCCTTGAAATGCAAAGAAAGGGAAAGTTGGTACAGCAGCCAGGAATGGGAGTTTTATGGGTCCAGTTGATGCTGGACTGGACTTCAGTGGTGACTGAGGCTGGAGAAGAACCAGGAGCACACCTGGGGGAACAGTGAGGTCAGCCCCAGGCTCTTGCCTTCCACATCAACCATTACTGGGGGCGAGTCAGGTGGGAGGAGCAGTGAGACAAAGGAGGAATGAGATCAGACTTTGTCCACAGACCATAAACGAATTCACCCTGAAACGATCCTTTCATTAAATCCATGTTGTCATTTCTAGCATGCAGGATTGAATCCATGGAAGTTGCATGGATCGTGCTTTGCATTGACAGGGAAGTGGCTTGGCTATCAAATGACCAAAAAGAAGAAAGGTTAAAGAGTGTGACCTATTGAACAATGACCTTCAACTGTTCTTGCAGGAGATACGTTTTCCCTCAAGGAACAGAACTAACCTTTGAACCTCAGACCTTCACATTTACCTTTTGCCTTCTGGCTGCTCCTGACAAAGCTGCAGAAGAAGAGCAGTCCTGGACAGATCGGGTTTGCTCCACCCTCCTGATCAGCTTGGGATGCATCTGGCCCTTCTCTGCCCTTTGCTCCTAGATTCCATTTGCTCCACAGGGGCAACGTCTCAGGGTCAGAAACAGGCACTGTTTTTTCAGACTCCTCACAGACATCACCCCAGGTTACTCAGGATCCCCATCAAACAGGAGTCAGTTGATCTACTCCAGCTCACACCACAGGATCTCATATCTGTGTTTGTACTATCTGCAGGGCTGGCCTACAAAGCAATGACAAATATCTTTCCAGATCAATGGCTCCTGCTTGGAAAATAAATGTCCTGGGTTAGCCTTGGATATTTGGGTAGCAGTAGGGCACCATTATCCTGCAACAATATTCTTGTCTGCTGACATTTTGTCTTCATTTTTATCTGTTCCAGACTAAACCAGCATTGATCAGAAGGAAAACTCTGTACATGATTCTCCAGCTTGGTGTCATCAGAGCAGTTACTAAACACTTCACCTTCAAGGAGTTTCTCTTCTACTTTCATTCCATCAAGTAACACACTGCTGCAAACTTCATCCACCAAAAGGCTGTATCCATCACTTTTCCTTTCTCTCTACACATTCCGGAATTTTGTCTGCATTTTCCACAGCTTGCTGATCTTCTGTTGGGAGAAAAAATAAATATGAGCTATGATACAACGCTATTGGCTCAAAAATACTGAATACAATTCCTAGCCCTGGCATTTCTCTCATGATTTTCCTGGTTCATACCAAGCCTGACCTTCAATCTCCTTCATATTTTAAGCTTGGATCTTCCATGCAATGATCCATTTTTTTTTTTATTGTGGGCAAATGTCCACTAAGGACCATTTGCCTGATATTATATAAGTGAACTCATTAAGATGGAGACCTCCATCAAGATGGGGACCTTCAAAAGAAATTCAGCCAAAGCACCAGTTGGCTGTTTCCTGGCTCCCTTCTTGAAAGAGCAGTGCCAAAAAAAAAAAAAAAAAAAAAAAAAAAACCAAAAAAAACCAAAAAACTAAAATGAGCCATACCTCACAGGAACAGCATCAAGCAGAACCCATCCATAAGATGCTGTAAAAAATTTGCTATGGGTCTCAGAATCACAAATGTCAGGATCTCTTAGCTAAGTATCATCGCCCATAGGTATGGAAAAAATGTCCCAGTGTTTTAGAAGTGCTACAATGCCTTCTCACAATGGAGCAGATAAAAAAGAGCACTGCAGCTTTAACTTTATATTTCTGGCTTTTGTTGGCTGAAACCAGATCCTTGGTGTTATTTTAATGCAGCAGCAAAGAGCTGCATTTAATACATGATAGGCTCAAGATGCCTCTTTTTTCCCCCCTTTTTTATACGTGCTGAATATCCAGCATGTAATTGAAAGAGGAAAAGGAGCTGCTTGTTTGCTGCCTGATCCAGGAATGATTAAAGGTAGAAGTTTTTCAGACATTACTGACAGAAAGGCTATAGTTAACGCTGCTTTTTAAAAAGAGAGCCTTCATAAAGAGCCGCTACTCAAACCGCTATTAAAAGCAGGGAGTGAAATGCAGCTTCTTCACCAATTACTGAGAGGATGGCAGACCTTGAAGCACTCGGAATTGTGTCCCCCCAGGCTGGCAGCTCCCCAAGGCAGCAGCCTGGGCCGGGCGGGCTGTGCTGGGGCTCTCAGCCCAGTGCCAGCCCCTTGAGGCTGCATTAGTGCAGGAGGGGGCACAGGGGGCACAGGGCTGCACCAGCTTCACTCCCCACTCCTCGTTTGCGACCCATTTACAGCTGAGCGGCTCCGAGCAGAGACAGCTCTAAATGACTCTCTCCACCTCTTCACCGAGCCACTTGTTTTTGTCATTTCTTTCTCTTTTTTAAAAAAATCCAGAGGAAATAATTGATAAACCCAACGCCATCCACCTTAAAGGCAAATGCATATATCCACCTGGTTAAAATTCCTCCTCTTTCTATTTTCCATCTCCCTATATCCATTTTGCTCGGCACTGTTTAAACAATACTTCATCAAATGCAGCCCGAAGCAAATAAAAAGCACAGTAGAGTAAATAAAAAGTTAAAAAAAAAAAAAATCACAGGCTGGAGGGTAAGTACTTTTATTCCTGTACTTTCATTGCTTGGGGGAATTATTATTCCATTGCTGGTTTCAGGAGGCGGGGGGAGTGGGGGTGAAAGGACAGCCATGTTATTCGTGAAATGGATTGCTCCTCTCACTGCTTTTCACTCCTCTGGGTTCTCAAAAGTCCAATGATTACAACAAAGTGTGGCCATCTATTCCGTCTTATTGACAAAGGTCCTTAATTACTGCTGCACCAGTAATACCTGCTATTAAATTCTGCTAAACAGAGGCTGCAAATTAGCCGTGGATCCCAGTAACCTTTTGTGTGTAATTACAGGCAGCGGGATTGACGCTGAGGCTACAGCACTGACCCGAGCCACAGCAACGGGAAACCTTTGTTTATCACCTGTGGTGGGGGCCAAAATGTGAAATTAAAAGCTCTCCATCAGTGGAAGGCCTTCGGAAGCCCGGGGAAGCAACAGGAAGGCAAAAAGCAAACTGCTCTGTATTTATAACTGACTTCCTCAATTGCTGTTTAAACTCGCTGCTCATTAACCTGGGGGCTGCTCCAGCACGCCAGCAACGCAAAGTTTAAAATGGCCAAAATTTAGGTTGTCTTTTTGCGGTGTTCTGTATTTCATCAAGGCCTTTAACCTGCATTTAAGAGCCCGTTTGCTGCACTTGCTAACTATAAAGATGTTGCGAAACCAAACCCAACAACGCACAAATGTTTTGCATTTCCACGGCAGGAGGCGGGCGATGGAGCAGCCCTGCTCTGCCTCCAGAGGGTTTTGGTGTGAGCCCGTTCTGGGGACACTGGAACCATCACCAGCCATGGATCCTGCTCAGTTCTGCATGCCCAGCTCCCACCCTGGGTGGGACAGGTGTCTCTCGTGGCACCCTGGTGTGCTCCAGGTGCCTGGGAGCACCCACTGCATGTCTGGATCCCACCTTAGTGCCACCAGAGCAAGAAAACACCACCAGGAAGGCAGTGCTGTCATTCTTTGCATTATATTGTCCTTCTTGGAAAGGTGACACAGGCAACGACCTCCCACAATCTTCTGCCTCCCTCTTTTCTCCTTCCTCATCCCCAGCCTGAACACCTGAATGGTGAGATTGTTCTAATGTTCAACAACGTTTTCAGCAAAAAATTTTCCTAATATCCAATCCAGCCCTGATTCCCTGACACATTGTAAAGCAAGAACATCCTCTCCCATCGGAGATGGAATCAGGCCCTGAGCCTTGAGCCAGGGCCCAGGAGAAAAGCAGATCTGAGCACCCAGGAGTGGACATCAGATGAGCACCCTTGAGATGATGCCAAGGAGGAGTTGCAAAGAGCAGGATTCACACAGCAGTGCTTGAGCATAAATAGCAGCTCCCACCTAATTTCTTAGACAAGCAACTAATTAATCCTGCCTTTATAAACAATCAGCTTTTAAAGGGGTCTCAAGGACTCTGGTGCAAACCCTGAAATCCTCAGCCCAGCAGCATTTTCACTTCTCCCAGCAGGTAGGAGCTTCTTCTTAGAGCTCCCCATTAATTCAGGTCTCTGGCTTTAATTAATTAATTCAGGTCTCCTGTGGCTGCTATTTACATATTTCCTCTCTCTCTAACTCCATGCGATCAAACACTGGGCTCTGAAGTTCTTGAATGCTTTATCTGGGCTCATTTCTGCAAGTTTCTGAACAATCAGGGTAGAGTGCACAGCCCTTTGCAGTTCTGAGGCAAAGATGAGCTTCCCTAAGGAATAAATTTGATTCTGTCCAGAGGCCCAGAACTAGACTCATTCCACCCCCAAAGCCCCACTATTTTGGAGACATTAGTGATATTAAGGCCAGGTATTTCTCAGTTTTTAAGGATGAAGTGGCAGAGCATTACAGCACCTTATTACTGACAGAAATACAACTCTCAGCCCTGCTCTGATGGCAGCCAGGGCCAAATGACCCCTCTGAAAGCAGAGACCTGATCCTCCACACCCGAGTGCTCATTCTGGCCTTGCCCTACCTTTGTGTGCTTTACCAACACAGCCAAAATGTGCAGGGGCACATCCAGGCTCCAGCTGCAAGCTGGAAAATTTGTACCTCACAGAAAATAATAGGGGAAAAAAATATCCCAGGTCACGAGGTAAAGCCAAGTAAAAAAATGTGGTACCTGATCCAAATCTCAGGATGGATTGGGAGCATTAGACAGATTCATCACTGTGGTAGAATCTTGCCTCCATGTCCAGAAATGTATAATTTTACAGCAAGGAGACCCGTCTGTTAAATTAACATCTTTAAAAAGATTTTATAATTTTTAAAAATTCTAAAGCATTGCTGACAGTTAAAGCTGTTTGTGCCATAATCACTCAAAATCTTAAAGTCTGAGCTCACAGAGCTTTTGTATTTGTGAGAGGCTGTGCTGACCTTTCCCTATTTTCTTTAGGAAATAAACTAACTCTCTTGGATTCAGAAAAGAGCTTGAAAATCAGATCTGGAGGCTTTAAACCCAAAAGACAAATAAAAAGAAATTATAGCTCATTAGTTTTTAGAGTAAAAAGGGTTTTTTTCCATAGATTCATTTTTGGTGAACACTTAATATTTTATAGCATGTGAGCTTAGCAATATCAGAAATCATGTTAGAGAAAAGTACTTATTACATTTTTGCACAGTTTCATGTGATAATGATGCTGCACAACCTGAGAATTACTACAGGAGAATGTTTTTTCAATTAACAATGTTAAGCATTACTGAGTGATGTTATAAATATAAATCAGCTGTTTTAACTCCCCCTACAACATTCACTTGGCATTTGATTCTACTTTTGGAGAAACTCTCCATGACTTTATCCTAAGTCACTAAATAAATAATGCAGACACTAAAGAAACTGCCAGAAATTGAGAGAAGAGACCTTCTTTTTATGACTTGTGAATATTTGCCTTCTTAACAAATTGTAAGAAGCAAATTCCATATTAGAAGATGTGCTATAAAATAAGTATTAAATAAAAAGTCCATCCCTCTTCCTTCCTGACCATATATTGAGAAAATTGTCAAAACAAGTCCAGTTACCTGGAAGTTTCTATAGAGACAGAAAGGGTTTTACCAGGGTAATTTGCACTTCATTGACTTTTTGGTTTAAAAATTAACCATCTGCCTTAACCTTTCCAGATTTTTCATCACAAGATGCCTCCAGACAGCAGGAACTCTCATCCTGACCATGTGCTGCCTCCCAAAGCTTCCTCTCAAAAGTTAAGTGCTCAGAAAGTCCAGGTTAGAGACAACATTTAACTTTTGATCAGTTTACAATAAGCTCAGTGAATCACAACCTATTACTAGCTCAGGCCAGACAGCATCTTTTTTAAAGTTGCCTTAAGTCTTTCCCTTCTCAGTCTAACATTTTTGACCCTTTAATTTGGAGGGGTTCATTTCAGACCTTGAAACACCTTCCAGAAAAGGGAGAGAAAAGAGAGCTGAAGAGGGACTTTTGCAAGAACGTGATAGGAGAAGGAGAATGGCTTTAAGCTGAAAGTGGATAAATTTAGATGGGATTTTAGGAGGGAATTGTTCCCTGGAGGGTGGGCGGGCCCTGGCACAGGGTGCCCAGAGCAGCTGTGGCTGCCCCTGGATCCCTGGCAGTGCCCAAGGCCAGGCTGGACATTGGGGCTGGGAGCAGCCTGGGACAGTGGGAGGTGTCCCTACCATGGCAGGGGTGGCACTGGGTGGGATTTAATGTCCCTTCCAACCCAAACCACTCTGTGATTCCATGATTTAGGGGCACGATCTGAAGCTGATGAACTCAGCTGGGAGATGCCCCTCGGGTGCCTTTATCAGCTGATGATTTGAACACCCACCACCACCTCTCTCAGGGGCACGTCTCCCCTCCAAGCAGAGGCTCCATGAGCATCCATGACTTTATTAAAGCAAGTTTAAACAACAAAACTGTTGCCTGCACCAAGAGCTGCAGAGCAGCCTCAGCAGCTATTGCTCCACAGAGACCTTGCAACAGCTCCAGCCCACGTCACCTCAAGGACCTTGTGAGGGCACATTCAGCTGTCCTTATCACCATCATCTGACCTTTACTCTGTGCACGGGTCAGAATTTCACCCTTTGTCACTGGGCTTTATTATTAGCATTTGCCAACTGCTCTTTAAAATATTAAAATGCAATCATGAGCTTCCAGAGTAAGACGAAGGTTGAGGTTTTTTCCTTCTCCCTTAAAAAGGCCTGAAGTCCCAGAAGACACTGTAAATATATGTGGTACTTCGCAGCTCAGATGGCCGACACAAACCTTTCTAAACTGCTTGCCTATCAAAATCATATTTGGAATTGTGCTTTGTAAGTATGTGCAAAATTTACATTACAAAAGATGCAGTATGACATCGAAAAAGAGTTACTACAACTGTTCTCAAACACTGTAATGTGGAAAAGAGGCCTCCAAGGATTATTTTTATCGCCCTTAGGACTCCTGTTTTGAAGTGCCTCAGCATGACAGCAGAAAACCTACAATTAAATATTGAAATCACCATAGCAGTATTTTTTAAGGAAAAAAGAACTTCAAGAGACCTCTTTAGAAACTGAGTGCTTCCTCGTCACATTACACATGCTAGCGAAATAATTTTAAAATAAAAAGGTAATCTAAATTTTATATTGCCCTGGATGTAATAAGCTCCTGGTGAGCAGAGTAATATCGCAGTAAAATATGAAAGTGCAATGTGCTTTTTGATTACATCAGGGCTTTCTATTTGCCACTTTAATCCTTAGAATTCAGCTGTTCCCTGTTCAGTCCTTTTACATCATCCTTAGCCAATCTGTCAAACATTTCAGACAGCCAAACCAATTTTCAGATTGTTCAGGACTTTGCCACAAGCACCGTGTGCTGTTAATAAGATTTTCATTTGGAGTGATGCCATGTCGTCCATGTTTCCTATTGTATATAAATACTGAGATTTAATGGCTCCAGGTTTTGTTTAATGTTAACATCAACAATAAAAAAAGGGAGGTTCTCAAACGCCAAGCCCCATAGTGAAATGCACTAGTGACAGCTATTTGCAAGGTTAATGTTGTGGAAAACAACATCCATCTTTGAAACAGTTTCATTAGCCCCATACAGCTGACCTCTCCACATAATGTTGTCAAATGTGACGTGCATCAGATTATTGGGAATATGGAGATCAATAAATATGCAACACCAGCGCTCAGAACGCTCCTGGCATCATAGCCATACAAACGCCATCCAACATCCCAAAGAGTAGCTGTCATCTGTCAAATCTGCAGGCAAATAGACAGGCTTAAGGGGAAAGCCATCGGAAAGGGTGAAATACATAAGCAAAGATGAATGTGGGAGTGCAAAATCAGGGTTCTGATACATTATGGCTCCAAAGGAAAAACTCCAGATAAACACTTTAGAGCAAGACTTGCCTTATTCGTTGTGTTAAATGGAAACCCCCTCCACGAGGCACCCTCCTCGTTTCATGCACCCACGGCTTCCCTCAGGATTGCTCTTGTCATGGAATCATAGAATTACAGAATCCTTTAGGTTGGAAAAGCCCCTCAAAATCATGGAGTCCAACCATTCCTGCAGCACTGCCAAGGCCACCACTGCCCCGTGTCCCCAAGTGCCACATCCACACGGCTTTGAAATCCCTCCAGGGATGGGGACTCCACCACTGCCCTGGGCAGGCTTTTCTGATGCTTCACCATCCTTTCTGTGAAGAAATTTTTCCTAAATCCAATCTAACCCTCCCCTGGCCCAGCCCGAGGCCGTTCCCTCTGCTCCTGTCCCTGTTCCCTGGGAGCAGAGCCCGACCCCCCCGGCTGCCCCCTCCTGTCAGGGACTTGTGCAGAGCCACAAGGGCCCCCTGAGCCTCCTCTTCTCCAGCCTGAGCCCCTTTCCCAGCTCCCTCAGCCTCTCCTGGGGCTCCAGACCCTTCACCACCTTCTTGCCTTGTCCCCACACCACCCCCTCTGAGGGTTACCCCACTCTGTGGGACACATCCCAACGTGCTGGGTGTCCTGCCAGCCCCAGATCCAGGAGCACACCAGGAGCTGTGGTCCCCAGTCCTGGCACACACTCCAGGTCTGCAAACACAGCCTAGGAATGACCACCCAAGGAGAGGAGAGGTATGTTTGGATGTAGTAGCTCCCGCAGAAGTTACCTCGTTGTGATAATAGAAAAATAAGTAATGAAAAAAAATTATTATTTCCTTTTAATTTTTGAAATGAATTCTATTGACATCAAGTTCATTCTGGTCTTAAACAGGCTACAACTCAGCAGCAGATATAGAAATCAATGTATATCGTATCATCAGCACACTTCTTCTTTAGGTCCAAAGATCTGAAGATATGGAGCAGCAGAGAATTAAAAAGAGGATTTAGGACCCAGTTTTAAAAGGGAGGAAGAACAGGCAGTACCTTGCAACTCTGAGCTCCCAGTAATTTCAAACCAAAAATGAAGGTGCAAAGATCCCTCCTAGCCGGACTTTGACTGTAAACATTTAGGGACTAAAAATACCTGATTCCCTTCTTTCATTTTTCTGTACGTATGATATGGTTCTCATTACCCTGTCCTCAATAATTGGGTAGTAATGCTCAGCTCACAGCTTTGGTGGGGCTGCCACAGTGATGAAATCCTGCAACAAATCAGTGGTTGGAATCACTCTCTGAGTGGGAGCTGAAAACTCCCCCAAAACTCAGAGAATGACACACCTGTAAACAGCACCTTTCTGCCAAGTTATATATGTATATTAAAGAGTTACACTGAGGACATGCTGTCCAATTAAAGAGCCAACAGATTGGGTTTCTGGGGTTTTTTTTTTCCTTCTGTGGCTTTTAAAATCACTGCTCATCTTGTGGAAAAAGGAGAACAAACAGAAAGCAGAAAGGTATTTTTGAAGTATACAGTTATAAGGTGCTTGGCTGATAATTTGCAACCTTGGTACACAACATACCTTTTAGCAAGGCTATTTATTTCTCGGGGAGAATGCTACAGTACTTACGATAAAGGCCTCTGTTGGACCTCTTCATCAATAGCAAACCTTTAAGCACAGCACATTTCATAAATAGGAGTTCCACTAACACAGACTTCAAAAGGATAGAACCTGATAATTCAAAAATAGAGCTATATTAAGTGTTCCAACAGTCCATCCATAAAAGCAGCCTCCAAACGCCTCCTCTGTGCAGCATGACAGTCTATTAGAATAATGGCAGGGGAAAGCATAATTACAAGTAATCATTGGTTGGAAAGGAGCTAGTTGTTTTTGTAGAGTAAAATGCCTGACTGAACCCAGCAGAAAATGCAGTGCTGGTTCTAGCACTGAGGGCAGGCAGCCGCAGAAAATAATCAGAGCACAAATCTTGAGTGATCAGGGTTTATTTTTTTAAACCCTTCCGTACTGCTTAATATTTTCCTGGTGAATTGCAACTCATTTGCTGCCACAGTTTAAGTCCAGTTACAATATTATTGCTGCTGGTTGGGCTGTGATATCACCTCAGATTTGGAAGATCCATGACTTAATGACTTTTTTCTCAT
This sequence comes from Daphoenositta chrysoptera, assembly GCA_013397915.1. Classification (NCBI taxonomy): domain Eukaryota; kingdom Metazoa; phylum Chordata; class Aves; order Passeriformes; genus Daphoenositta; species Daphoenositta chrysoptera. The sequence goes on from VZRO01005746.1 coordinate 552,491, forward strand.
CAACATGAAGATGTCCCTTCTTATGGCAGGGAGGTTGGACCACATGACCTTTAGAGGTCCCTTCCAACCCAAACCATTCTGTGGTTCTATGATTTTAAGACAAAACATCTCCACTAACCATGATTTTTGACCCATGCAAAACCTTCCCTGCAGACCATAAAGGTGGTTCAATTACTTGTATGAGAAAATTCAGGAGGGATTCACAGTTCTTCCCCCTTTCCTCATCAGTGTAGGACTTTGTCTCCAAGAGCCTAGAGGTAAAAGCAACCTGTGTTTGCAGGTGGCTGAGCTCCAGAAACCCCACCTCTGATTGCTCCTTCTCTCTTCTGTTTTCTGAATGCTCTGCCTTCACTTCCACATCCTTTGTACTCCTCAGCCTCAGATGTGCACCAGTCATTGTGGTCCACCAGTCATCGTGGTCCACCAGTTCATCATGATCCACCAGTCACCATGGTCCACCAGTTCATCATAATCCACCAGTTCATCATGGTCCACCAGTCATCATGATCCACCAGTCACCGTGGTCCACCAGTTCATCATAATCCACCAGTCATCATGGTCCACCAGTAATCGTGGTCCACCAGTTCATCATGGTCCACCAGTTCATCATAATCCACCAGTCATCATGGTCCACCAGTAATCGTGGTCCACCAGTTCATCATGGTCCACCAGTTCATCATGGTCCACCAGTCAAGAGTGGGAGATTTGCTGTTGACTTCAGTAAAAGCAGCACTGTGGGGTTTAATCCCATCAATCTGTCTCTGGGATAATTTATGGTTATCCTTGTTAGAGTTACACATCTCAATAACCTCTGTGTACCCCCTCCAACCTGCTCTAGGAGACCACAGCACAGGAAGGAACTGGCCAAGGAACTGAAAAATTCACCTGGCATTGCATTCCTCAGCTTCCTTTTCATTTTAAATCCCAGCACTTTTCCTCATCACAAATGAGGCCAAGAACACACTTAGACCAATTAAGCAGTTATAATTACACCAGCAAGTGCCAATCACTTTATTAATTCTGCCATTCCACGTGCAAGAGGAGTAACTCTTTTGTATTCAACACGTAGAAAGCACTTTTGAGACAGGCCTGTATCTCCTTGCTGTATGATAATGCTTTTAAGGTAAAAACACCTCTTTGTGAGGACAGTCCCATTAGAAATGATCTGCTTAGTCACAGCCAGCATCTGCTGAAAAGTTTCAATGTTCATTACATTAGCTAGTCTTAAAAATGGAATGCAAACCAATTTTAATCAATATGGAGTAATAAATAAATATTAAGGAACTATAGCACTAATGTACAGGTAGCCTAATTAAAGTAACAGCATTTGCTGCACTCACATACCTTAATTTTCCCTACAAAATCCTTATTGAACCACTACTTTTTAAAAAAAATTGCATTTGCAATTAGAAACACTGAAGTTACATTATCGATTTTCTGCTAAAAACCTTTTTAGTAAACAAGCACAAACTACATTCATTAAATGTAAGTGCTTGGAGCTATGGTGTGAAATTCAATTCAGCCATTATCATGAATTACACTGATTATTGCTGTAATTATTTTCTCTTGGATACAACTGCATTTCTGTTCCTTGCTAGTTGTGTTGGACATATAACCATGTTCATTTTATAGCTAATAATACTCAACTGTAGTTTCAGCAATTACTATCACTTATACAAATCATTAAGTTAAGCTATGGGTAGCTAGCAAAATTTTTTTTAGAAGGTAGGTAAAACATCCTTTTATTTTTTACCTCTAAAATAACTAATGGCATTAGCAACAGAGGAAAATTACTGATGTTAAATGATTTACATTAGAAAAAGCAATCACCTGTGATACACTTTCACTGGTATTTTGGTCACAGTGAACTCATAACTCTCCATTCAAAACCCAGGTAAAATATCCTTTTACCACACAGGCCAATAGAATAATCCTTTTTTTAAAGTTTATCTCTTAAAGGAACAAATTGCTTTTGAGGTCCATGTACACACTGACAGGCCCCAGCCAAAATTAAATATCCCAATAATTTGATCCCTTAGAACAATTTATTTCAGAGATGAACTCGAGCATGGCAACAAAAACTTATTTTACAGTTTGAGATCTTTTCCCAAACCCAGTGACTGCAATAAAGAGACTGTATTGTCAGCAAGTGTTGTTGCTCTTTTCAGCCCATCTAAATTTACCCATTTTCAGATTAAAGCCATTCTCCCTTGTCCTGTCATTCCAGGCCCTTGTCCACAGTCCCTTTCCAGCTCTTTTGGAGTTCCTTTAGATACTGGAAGGGGCTCTAAGATCTCCCTGGAGCTTTCCCTTCTCCCACGTTGTCTTTGTAGGAGACACAAGCAGAAATTTTGACCTGGAGATATTTTTAGCACGGGAGGAATTTATGCAACATGTTGGCCATATCATCATTCAGAATATTTTTTTTAAGGTCTCTTCCAACCCAAGTCATTCTATGATTCTATGATGCTTCTCCAAAGGTCAAATACATGGAGGTCTCTGTACCTAGAGTTTGAAAAAAAAAAATGTTCACTACGTTTGCAAAAATGCAAAAGCTTTAAAAATAACACACACAAATTTTCTGAAGAAGTAAAAATGCCACCTCCTCTTCCAAATCCAAGAAAGCAATTGGAAATCGAGAACAAAATTTAATGGAAAAATTTTAAATCACTGTGTTCTCACCCTCTGTCTCACTTTATCGTGTGCTAAATTAGAATGCACCGAATAAACAGCAAGGAAATCCTACCTGAAATGCAAGCATTAAACACACAAAAAGACAATGGATATTCCCAGATATCTTCTTCGTATAGGAACCTTTCCCCTGGCCACTTTGAAACCATGTAACTTAACCTTCAAAGCAGGGCAGATGCGTTGTAGAAGTTCTGCTCAGCTAACCATGAATACTAATTGCAGGGAGAATGATCTGCGCGGGGCCGCGGGGCATGAGCTCAGCCAAGGGCACAAAAGTTCCGTCGTGCTCCTGCAGACAATGGAGCGGGGTGATGCTCGGAGCGCCAGGCAGCCCCCCGAAAGGGGATACCTCCCCAGCCCCAGCAAAGTCTGCAGCAGGAAAAGGAGTGCCCTCATCAAAGCAGCCTCGGAACAGAGAGGATGAGTAAAGAGGGATTTCGCGGGTGTGTGTATGAACCCTTCAGTGCAGCTCCACATTCCCAGGTTGGAGAGAGCACTTTCAGTGGGGCTGCACAAACACAGCCCCAGCCCAGCCCACCCCACCCCGGCTCCTTTGCAAATGTGAGGGATGAACCACTCCAGCCATTCCTCTGGGTCCAGCAAGAGCTCGGCAGTCCCTCCGTCACATCCCAGTGATTCCTGCCTTGTTGGGAAGGTCAAATCCCCACCACGGGGCTCGGAGCTTTGGCCACAGCAGCAGAATCCAAACCTCTGAGTGTTCCTGAAGGAATCTGGGTCACAGGCCAGCATTACTGCCAACAAAACATGACTGAAGTACCATCACCAGGCAAAAAACCCCACCGAAGCTACAATCCCACCACTCCCGTGTTCCACCATCCCACAGGGGGCTGTGTCCTTGCTCTGGAGTGCACGCTGCACCCCATGAGCTGCTGATTGGGGTACTCAGCTGTAGGGAGGTGGGATTCAGGAAGAAACATTCATCTTTCCTTCTTCCAAATCACTGGGATGTATTCAGTTCTGCTGGAGACAAGGAAGGAGCTCAATGACCTGTTTTCTAGAGGTCCATTAATTGGACAGTGCCAGATGGAAGAGAATTTTAAAAGGCCTGATGTTCAAGGAGGGAGCTGCTATAGCTGTTTCAAAGTCAGGTTCTTCTCCCGAGTCCAGGGTTCAAAACTGCAGGATCCAAAATCCCATTTGAAATACCTGAAGACACAATTTTCTAATGAACATCACAACAACCCTACTGATAGCAACTCTGTGGTTCCTGCCAGCCAGTACAGACCAGCAATACTACCAGGAAAAAAGAAGTTTCTATTTCTGTATCAGGAGATGTGTAGAGAGAAGCAAAAACGATAAAAGGAACAGAGCCTGGAAATCCAGGCTGTAACTTTCCAAAAGCAACACAAATGTTCTCTGGACCCTGTTTCCTGGCACAGATTGGGATGGGATTCCCTTTGCCCTGGCTAAACCCTGCTCCCACTGAAAGCAAGAACAACCCGGTGCTGAGTGCATTTTTTCTTTCTGAGTTACATTTTTTCTTTCCATTTGGGACGTGTGCAATGGGACTCGGGAGAAGCCAAACTTCCAGGCACTGACGAGGGAGTGGAGCAAACAAACACATAAACAAAATATCCTGCTTGTCTAAAACAATTCTTAAAACGGGGTTTGTTTTGTTTTCCTGCAAAGCTGGGGCTTGGGCAGAGAAACAGAGAAGCTGGGGAGGAGACTGTGTGTCCCACTTCAGGAAAATCGTGGAATTTGGGTGGTTTTGTCGTGTAGGGCTCCTGGTGATCATGTAGGCAGATTAAAGGACCGAGTCTGACTGAAATATTTTGTTTCAGAGCTTTCCTTTGAGATAAACGGCAAAAAAGCAGCATCACGATGGTGCTGCCCACCCTCAAAAGAACAGAAAACCTAATTAGAGACAGAAACGTCCTGGGATAAGTCGATTCCCCTGACAAAACCTCCACCTGCCCATGGAAATGATATGCATGAAGGTTAGCAAGATAATACTGTTAACATAACCTGCTCGAGCACATCTTCACAGAACTTTGCTTTTTGTTTGTTCTGAAGAAAAATTGCAGCTGAGGTTTTCCCTCGTTCCTTGCAGTACTTGGATCTGTACAATTGAGGTACTTAAAATAACATTTATATGACTGCTAGCAATGGTTGATCAGTTAGTGTGACATGGTACAGATAAAAGCTCCAATTAGGCCTTAACTGTTTGCTTAATAGAAAGACCTGTTAGGGACAAGAAGGATTGCCTGTTAGCAGGAGAACAGAACTTTTTCACGTGGCAGATTATCAGTATTCTTTAGATTCACACATAAACAAGGCTGAAATGCAATTACATTTTCCACAAGGACCCAAATGCTTTTAACCTTTTCAAGGTAAAAAGATTTAAAAAAAAAAAAAATGTAGAAACTGCTGTTGAATTAGGTCCAGCTAGCTTTTTTTTTTAAGTTTTTGTTTCATTTTAATAATGGTTTAGTCTGTTTCACAGCCTGTGGCCTCTTCAAACCTGTTACTTTTAAAGATATAGCAGATGCTTCCTAAATGGAAAGGAAATTGTAATGATGCAAATCCCTATTCACATGATTTTCCAAATAGGTTTGAGCACTACGGGCTGTATAGGGCAGGTGGGGTAGTGTTACTGACAACCAGAAAAGGTAAACTTGAATACAAATAGACAAATCAAGCACATGTGTTCGTTTGAAAGTTTGTAGTCAGCTCCTCGATCTCCATCCGAGAAAATAAGCTATTATCAGCCCTGAGTGGCCTTCTCAGCATCAGAAAGCTCGAAATTAACTTAATTGCTGAACTGCACCTAAAATCAGCTGCTTTGAACATTACAATTTGCCTTTTAGTCTCATCAAAATTCCAAATATGTTAAAATTCTAATTTGCAAGCATGCTAAATTAACACTTTGAAACCACAATATTTAACCTGTTGGCTAATCTGATGTCAAGTGAAAACATGTCAAACAATATGGAAATCATATACTGTACAAAAAGCCACAGCAATTCACCTAAAAATCTTTAGCTTGGGGGTGCCACGAGGAATTCTGAAGTTTGGTTTCATTGCAAGCCCTATTGAGTCTTTCCTCATACTAGTAATTAATACAGATTAATCTGGATAAAGAGAAGGTTTTTTCAGTTGGGGGTTTGCTGAAATATTCTTTGCTTTAGAAACATAATTTTGGAAATCCTTGCAGTTTTAGACAAGCAAGCAGATTTGCATCTGAAAGGAAATTTGGTAACCTACAAAAATATCTCGGAGAGCTGTGTGCTGTTCTGAGGGGTGATTCAGGATTGCTCAGAAAACCACTTAAAATACCCACCTCTCCCCCAGTCTCTACCCTGCCGAGTGTAATCTGACTTCATAACAACGGGGAAGATGCTTCTTTTTGGGGACACAGACAGAAAAAGGCAAAGGGCAACGGAGCTGGGAAGGGGCTGGAGAATTCCCGGGGGAGCTGGAAAGGGGCTCAGACTGGAGAAAAGGACGCTCAGGGGGCCCTTGTGGCTCTGCACAAGTCCCTGACAGGAGGGGGCAGCCGGGGGGGTCGGGCTCTGCTCCCAGGGAACAGGGACAGGGGGACAGGGAATGGTTGCACAGGGAAGTTTAGATTGGATATTAAGGAAAATTTCCTCACAGAAATGGTTGTCAAGCACTGCAGCAGCCTGCCCAGGGCAGTGGCGGAGGCACCAACCTGGAAGAGTTGAATAAACCTGCGGATGTGGCACTTGGGGACATGGGGCAGTGGTGGCCCTGGCAGTGCTGGGTTAATGGTTGGATTCAGTGGTCTCAGAGGTCTTTCCAACCTAAACAATTCTGCCCCAAGTGAACACCCAAACACTCACGGTGTAGTTGTTCAGCAGTGCTAAACCATCAGTGTGAGGCCTTCTCACATCCAAAAGGAATTATAAAAAAATCACAAAGCTTTCCCTTACAGAGCCTGTTTGTATGTAATACTAAGAGCTTGAAGGAAGCAAGACAAAAACTCAGCTCATGGCTATTGATAAACTCGTCTCCAAAGCACCAAGAGGTTGTTGTAAGAGGCCGTGGGAGGTGAGGAGCAAAATATTGTCATGGTTTAGAAAGTAATTTGCACTGATGAAGTTCAGAGAAATCTCAGAGAAGTCCAGTAATGAGATAAATTGACAACACAACAGCAGCGACAGCCAATATTGACAAATGCAAGGCATGGGAAGAGACATTAAAAGTCCAGATAGAATACAAAGAAAGCCCATCCTGACTGCTCAAAAGGAAGGGTGCTTTCCCCAAGAAAAACTATCTCCAAATAGTTCAGCAGCAAAATGTTTAATTTTGAGAGACCTTTCGTTAACCCAAACTTGGGTTTAGCATTTTCTAGTTTAAAAGGTGGAGATGCCAAAGCAGGCAATTTGAATAATCACAGAAAATTGTTCTCCTATTCAGTTAGGCTACACAATAATGGTAATTAAATATTTAAACAAACAGGAAGGAAAATATAAACATTTACCTTTCTGGTTAGAAACAGGGAGGAACCCAGTGCTCTGGAAACGTACCAAATAACATCTCTGTACACCATATATTTCATAGGAAATCTGATTTTTACTTACACGTTCTGGAAGGGAAATGGCAGTAAATGAAAGGTCAGATCCAAATGCAGATGTCACTGCCATCAAGTTTTATTCACACAAACAGCTTTAGACACAGGGCATCGCTCTGGGCACACAAATTCACACAACTGGGCTCGTAGAAAGGAAATGAGAGTTAAAAAAGGAAAATCTCCATAAATTACTGGACTTCAATGACAGAAAATAGAATATCCACAACTCACCACCTTTCTGATCTTGTTCTTTCTTCCAGCATCTTACTAAATGTTTTTCACCTTTTGTTTATAGGGTTCTATGAGACCGAATGCTTCACTATCAAAGTCGACAATTCCAACAGGAAATTGGTCTCTGGGGGAAATATTTTTGTTTATTTCAAATTTTAATCGGTTTTCATTAAACATCCTTAAGCAGTAAGCTTAGTATACACAGAGTTTACCTATTTAGAACGGAATTAATAAAGTTTCCAGTTTCATAACTTGTATTAGCAGGAGGTATCAAAAGAAAGTATCTATTCTGCTATAGCTGCTTGGCTCGTTTGGGCTTCTGCTTTTTCTGCAAGTTTTGGACTATTCCTTATTACATCATGGCAATGAATAGGGACGAGATAAATTGCTTTTTGAGTGAAACACAGCAGAGGACCTCTGGTTCTAAGTACTTCTAATTAGTTGCTAATGTAATGGTCCCATCAATGAATGGATCCTTCCTTAGACTGGAAACCTCTCCAAAAATTTGCAGCAGGGAGGGAGTTGCAAATCCTGGAGCCCTCTGGACTGAGATGATTCATGAGCAGCAGGGCTGGAGAGGCAGCAGCCCTCACCCCCCTACAGGGGAGGCAAAGGGAGAAAATACCCCCATCAGGAAACGTGACACCCAACTAATGGTTACAAATGTGTTTTCAAAAAGGAGAGGGGGAAAGAGCTTTAGAAAAGCTTCTATTCTACTGTACGGAAGAGCTTTTGTTTTTTAAAGCAGATTTTTCTAAAATCATCTCTAAAAACACCTCTGTTCAAGACTACATTCAGAAATGCTGGCTAAAATAGCAGAACTCATTTCTTAGGCCAAAACCAACATCAGCCAAATAAAACACGGCAAGGATTAAATCAATTTAACACCTTCTCAAGTTTTCCTTGAGAAAAGCATTGGATATTTTTCCTGACTGTCTACTTCCTTCAGTCTTTTTTAAATTTCCCCGTGTCTTCTTTGCCTGTGAATACTCAGTGTTGGGACCATGGCTGGGCAGGCATGAGACAACAACACAGAAACAGGGGCTGGATCCTCAGGAAGTGCAAAATTGTGTCTGGAATGGTGAAGAGCCCTGTCTATGCTGTCTTCCTTTTGGAAAACTTTAATTCTTCTTTTTACATATATATAGATTATCTGCATATTTAATAATATGCAAATAGTACATTATATATATATATATTAATTTTCTGTTGAAGAAATAATTACCAGTCTTTCTGTTTGCTTCTTTACTGATAACACCTGTGGTTTATATAAATACAAGAATAAATACTAGGTCAAGTTTGCTCCCAACTTAGAAATTATGAAATTTTCCTTCCCTAGGTATATATATTGTCCCTATAGCGTTAGCTGGGAAGATTTCGCCTGCTGGTTTTGACTTTCTGAGACATTAAGAAAGAAAGAAGCAAGACCTGAGCAGGAATGCAGAGAGAGCGTTGTCCTGCAGTCCGTGGAGATGGAGCAATTACAGAATTCAGGATCTGAAGTAGGAGCCAACAGCATTAATCGCTGCCTGAAACTGCTCCGTCCATGGGGAATTGCTTCATCCTGAAGACAAAGCTCATCCCTTTCGTGTTCATGTCCTCAGTACAGGGGCACACAAGGGGACGTGGCTTGGATCCCTTGAGGAGGAGCTCTCGAGGAAGAGATTTTGGGGCATTTGTTGGTGATACAGCCAACAACCCACAGATTAGGGGAGGAGAGAAGGTTTTCCTCCTTCCCTCCCAAGGATCAAGCCTCCCCCCGAGGCAGAGGTCTGGAATGACCAGGAATGCTCCGCGCAGCCCCGTGCTCCGGGAGGAGCATTCGCAATGAGATGAGAAGTGAGCTCCACCTTGATTTAAGGCTGCCCGAGAGCCGCTGGGATTCTGAGCAGCTCCTGGACACATTCCAAAGGTGATGACTCCGCACTGCAGCCCTTAGAAAGATGTCCCAAGGGCACAGCTCTCTCCTGCCCACCAGTAGGGAAAGTATATCCCAGAGGCTTCTTTTGTTATACAGCAATCAGGTTCTCCAAATCCCTTGCTGCTTGCAGCACATCTCATTTCCCAGCCTCTTCCACCGTGCTCACCGTGGCTGTTCAGCCCTAGCAGCTGCATCTCAGCCAAAAATCAAACCTTCTGCAGACGAGCTGGGCTTCAGACATGGTAAGAAGACTCAAAAAATACCAGAGACAAAAGACAACCAAGCCTTTTGCTCCTGTCGTAAGTGAACACAACAAATCAGATACAAGCACAGCCAGTCACACTTCCCTGTGCTTCTTTCCACAAATAATATTTGGATTAAACTAATTTATATACATATTGTTATTTTCTATCTTTCAAGTTCCTAGTCTGGATCTGGGGGAAAAAAAATGAAGGGAAGAGGGGGATTCCTGACATTCTTAAGCATCAGGAACTGGCCATGGCATCGAAAAACTGGAGTCTGAATTTCTTAAGCTGTAAATGCACCTCATAATTGAGTAAGTGTAAGGGAGAAGGGAGGCACAGGGTTGTGTGCATCTCTGTGCACGAGCACACATGAACTTTCCTCTTGTCTTAGTTTTAAACTGCTCGAGGAAATCTTCAAAATGGGCAACAGCCACAAGGCAATCAGACAGACTGTCTGCAGCACAACGATTTAATTTGGTCCTGTTGCCCCTTCTGAAAAATGATGTCGACAGAAGATAAGGAGACAGAGAGTTTCAAATTGTTCCATCAGGACCAGTTGCCTGTGAGGAAGCGTATCTGAGGCAATTCGAGATTGCTCCGTTTTTCCCCAGGGCGATTGCCCGTCGGGAGGAGAGTTTGGAGCTGAGCAAAGGCTCAGAGGGTTCCCCGAGCAGGGAGAGGGGCTCTGGGTTTGTACATATCCTGTACAACAGCCCCTCCTGTGCAGATTTCCCTTCTGCTTGCTGCTGAAGCTCTTTCTTCCTGAGAGTCTGTTTATTAATTGAAAATAACAAGAGCTTTTTCATTTTTATTTTCCAAGGCAGGCAATTCAAATAATCTCAGAAAATTGTTTCCCTATTCACTTAGGCTACATAGTAATGCAAGGCCAAACCTGGTCATTTACTAATGAGCTGGGGTGGATTTAGTAGGGGAAGACCAAGAGATTGATGTGGCTCTGGTTCATCCTCTTCAACACCACACAGGCATGGGTTTTCCATGGGGAATGCCATCAGCCAAGGACAGGGCCACCTCAGTAGGGACCACGAGCTTAAGAACATTTCTCTCATTGCTAAACACGATCATTCTTTTCCGATGAATAACTCATGGTGGCCATTTTATTGTTTGGATGTTATTTATACATTTATTTTTTTAATATTGTTTATACGTTCGTGCTTGTTCATGGTAAAGAAAGAGGACCTGAGATAATCAGTGTGTAATTCGGTATATATTGGTATATTAGTGTACCAAGTGATGGCATGTGGAAGTGCCTGAGCCTCACACTTCACAGAAGGGTGATCCAAGGCATATTTTGTGGTTGTGAATGGCAAACTGGAGGAATGAGCTCTCAGAACCAAAGTTTCCTCAGTGATCAGCAGTCTCCCATTCACAAAACACGAGGGATTGTGGCTCCACACGCAGGTTTGCTTTTAAGGACCTGGTGCAATGGTTGGCTGAGCTCCTCATCAGTGCAGCAACACCAGGACAGAGAACAGATATTCAGGGAAGAGTCAACTACCAGACAGCCCCTCCCTGATTTAGGGAAGCCGTGTGTCCATCTGCTGCTCAGAGCTGCTCCAGAGCCGTTTAACCCACCCAGAGAGCAGCCTGGAGAAGTGATATCAGCCCTTGGTCACCACTGCTCACTCCTGGATTTAGGGCAGTGAGCACAACGCTCTCCTCACCTCCTCATCCCTGCAGTCCCTGAGCACTTCCCTCCTCTGCCAAAAGGCAGAGTGCTGAAGGTTGTTTTGTGACTGAGCAGAGAGCAATGCCAGAATGAGGGAAGTGCAAAGGTGGCTCTAACAGGCTCACAGACAAGAACATGATTAGATCACCAAGTCTGAGGCAACATGGAATTTCATAAAGCAAAACTCTTCATTGAGCCCAATAATTTGTGTTTGACAAAGACTTGCAGCAAGAAACTGAAGCCAGATCCACCCAGGTTTGAAGATGACAAGAAGATGTGGATTCTCTGACTCTTAGTGCTTCAAACTCTGAACATCTCTGTAAAACCAGCACTACCCAAACACAATCTGAAACTGGGTGGAGCTCTCCACAGCCTGTGTCACACAGGATGCCCTATTTGACAAGGGAACCTCATTCTGCACCTTCCTCTACAAATATCACCAGCACATCCCATGGCAAAGGCTCCCAAAAACTGGTGCAATATCCCTGTTCCAGCCCTGACCCTGGAGCAGCCCAGGTCTAATCTTGCAGCTCAGAAGGCCAATGGGCTCTTCTGCCATTGAATTCAATCCGGGCAGAAATGACATTAAGATTTTTCCAGTTCAGATGTCAGCTATTAATTTGGATGATGGTTATTTGATTCCACGGAAAGTCAGTGGAATCAAGTTAAAAAGACAGAGATATATTCATATATCCTTAAACTGGGAGACACCGCAACTCACTGATAACCTAAATTAGATTGAGCTCGTGCTATCTCTAATTAGGATCTTTCACTATGAACAAGGAAAGAGGCCAAAGTGGATTAGCAAAGGAAACAGTACATACATTGGCTCAAAACAATAACCAGAAATGTTGACTTCCATCTCAGGATGTCACGCACGAAAACAAAATGTTTCAAAAAGTATTTCCCTAAGAAAAAGCTGAAACTGTTCAGAATTAGAGAGACTCACTAGAAATGTTGGTGACATTTATTAACTAATTAGCTAAATGACCTTTGCATCATTTTTATACACAGTTTTCTTTCATAAATATTTCATGAATTACATGTAATTATTAGTAACATCAACTTTACTGAATTAATTACTGCCAATTCCTATTAATAAAATGCATCTTGTAATAAATAATGTTAGTTTAATACAGAGTATTGGTCTCGGAGGTATTCACATCTGTCAGTTGCCTTCTACTTCAGGCTAAAAGAAAGGTAATCAAATAACTGTAATTATTGTACTAAACATATCACCGTTTGTTTAAAATGTCAATGGGAATGGATAAAGGCATTTGTAACAATCTGAACTATGTGCAGTGGTGTAAGTGCATGTGACAGAGCCCCATTTCCAGCAGGACACGGGCCCACGTCTGGGCTGACAGACAGACACGTCAACAAATGGTTTCTGCCCTGATTTACTCACAGGGGTTTGCCTGCAGGCCATTGGCTTAGAGACGCTAATGAAGTCACAGGGAATTTAATCTGATGGCTCCTAATTAGCCCCCGGGAAAGCAGTGCTGGAGCTGGGCCAGTGCTGGCAGACAGGTTTCCATGCACTGACCCATGACACGTCCTGCAAAACGCAGCCAGCCCCACCCTCCTCTTCCTCACGGACAGCCCAGCCCAGGCTGAAGGGCTCATCTGGAGCAGGGATGGGCTTCTCCTCACTGTCCTGGAGAGTGGACACTTCTCCTGGGGAATGGACACTTCTCGTGGGGAATGGACACTTGTCCTGGAGGATGGACACTTCTCGTGGGGAATGGACACTTCTCCTGGCGGATGGACACTTC